>JAJOOO010020491.1:0-34421 GCA_029582685.1 Solanum piurae
GAGACTCTGAAAAAGTTACTTTCCTAATTTACGTGGACTTTGACATACAATTTTAAGATATGTCAATGATTTACTTAAAGATAAAAGACAAAAATTAAAATTAAATTATTTGTAATTATAAAAAGAGGAAATTATTTGCGCAAAAAGAAGGAAGCTACTAATTTTAATTTTTAGTGGCATATCCATTGTAACAACTAAGAAGAAAAGCATGAGTAAGTTCCACAACTTAACAATTCAAAAAGCCAACAAGTCTCCATAGATGTCTATTGACTCATGACTTTTGACTAGGACGTTGAAGTTTGAACATTTCAAAGCCCTAATTATGACTCCCTCTTTTATCCTCAATTCATTTCTAAATGAGTAAATTGTCGAGAAAATGCACATTTACTAAATAAAAAATGGTCAAAATTGCTCCTAAACTATGAAAAATAGACCACTTATATCCTTCGTTACATTTTGAGATCAAAAATGCCCCGCCGTTATCCTAACAGACCACAAATATCCTCAAGAGTAAGCACCCCAAATGTTTAGTGATGTGGCAAGCCACATGGGACTAATCCCTCCACCCAAGTGTTACCAACAAGGATTCACTACAAAAGAACTAGACCTTTAACGGCGACACAAGTCGCCACAAAAGCCCAGAATATCGTCACTAAAGATTTTAATTGATTTTTAACATTAAATTCTAATTTTGTGTATTTTTTCATTATTTTTAAAAAAAATCACAAATGAAATCAATCAAGGAGGAGTTTGAAGACACAATATGTTTTATTTTTATGTCATATGTAAATGCATAAAAGGTACGATGATGCATTATGTAGTAGGAGATTTGAATTGAGAAGTAATTTTGATAATTTTCGTAATCATATTGGATGTTTTTAAATATTGATAGTGCATGTTATTTATTTTAGAAAATTAGGTTGCAACCGAAAATTAATTATCATATTTTTTTGTTGAAAAAATATTTTATACTAGGGAATGGTTGTTGCAGCCTTAGTGGCCACTAAAAATCACTCATAACTTTTAGTGGCAATATTTTGGGATTTTGTGGCGACTTTGATCGCTGCTAAAGGTTTAGTTCTTTTGTAGTGAATCTCTGTTGGCAACGCTTAGGTGGAGGAATTAGTCTCATGTGGCTTGCCACATCACTAAAACAATTGGGTAGTTAACTCTTGAGGGTATTTGTAGTCTCATGGGATAACGGCCGGGGTATTTTTTATCCCAAAATGTAATGGAGGGTATAAGTGGTCTATTTCGCATAGTTCAGGGGTATTTTTTTATCCTTTTCCGTTTATTAAAAAAAAAGGTTTAGGATATAATTAATTGAATATATCCTTCGGGGTGGCCCAGTGGTTTGGACTTGGGACTTCTATGTTGGAGGTCTCAAGTTCGAAAACTCTTGTCAGTGATAGCAAAAATTTGTCTTCTGAGTCGAGCTCGTCGCATTTTGAATTTTTGAATTTTTGAATTTTGAACAATTCACTTACTCCTTCCGTTCCTTTTTATGTCACATTTTTAGATTTCACTTATATTAAGAAACTAAGGGTGTGTTTGGTAGGAAGGATAATATTTTCCTAGAAAATGTTTTCTTGAAAAACAAGTGGATTTCTAACTTATTTTCTCATGTTTAGTTGCTGAGTAGAAAATATTTTTTGAAAAATATTTTTTAATTTTTGATTGGTGATTGAAAAATATATTTCAAAAAATATCTTTTATTTTTAGCTTGAAACTAAACAATACTCCTTAGGAAAATAGGTTTTGATATGAAAATCAACCCCGATGATTAATTTAGGACCCGACCCGACACCCAAACTAGGACAAGACCCCGATGGCCGTTCCAAAATTCGACCCTGAGATCTGACCAAGGACCTGACCCAAACTTCCGACCCAGGAAAGTTTTTTTCAAAAACAATTTTTTTTAAAAAAAATATTTGACGGGGTCGCAAGGAGGGGGCATAAAAAATGATTTTTTTTAAAAAAATGAAATATTTTTCAAAAACAATTTCTTAAAAAAAAAATTTATATAAATAATTTTAAGATAATATTTTTTACATACATATCAACCACAAAAAAATAAAAGTAAGGAACTCAATATATTTTTTTCATGGAAAACATTTTCCCTCGTACTAAACACGCCTTTTTATCATGAGTTTTTATTATATATATATTCCACCTCTTTTAATTTGATCACGTCAGTGTTAATGAAATATGCATATAATATCGGATTTCATTCTATTAAATTCACTTATCATGGTAATGTGCCTGATTCTGTGACTATTTGTTTTGTTGAAAATGTGCAGATGGTAGAAATAATGAACACAAGCAAGTCAATAGTCATAACAGGACACTCAATTGGAGGAGCAATTGCATCCCTCTTAACTCTCTGGCTTCTCTGCCGTCTGCAAACTATTTGCTCTGTCATTTGCATTACCTTTGGCTCTCCAATGCTTGGCAATGAGTCCTTTTCCAGAGTCATTCTTCAAAAAAGATGGGCTGGACATTTTTGTCATGTTGTTTCACAGCATGATATTGTCCCAAGACTGTTCTTTGCCCCATCATGTTCTTTCCAGTTTATTTCTGAGGAAAATAAGACTCAGCTTTTCCGCATTGTGTTGGATTCTCTTGGAGTTGTATCAAGAGGTGAATGTAAGAGTTCATTTTGTCCCTCTGGGAGCTACTTGTTCTGCACCAACAAGGGTGCAGTTTGTGTCGATAATGGTATGGTTATCATTAAGTTGCTTTACTTGACCTTACTGAATGGCTCGCAAAGTTCTAGCCTTGAGGATCATCTTGGTTATGCTGATTTCATTCGGAAAGTTCAGTGGCAATTTATAGAGAATAGAAGCTTCATGGGAGGCAATATACCCGAGTTAAGCTATGAAGCAGGGATAACATTGGCTCTGGAGTCACTAGGAATAGCTTCTCATGTAATGTCGTCAACCTTTCTTATTAACTTCCTTCATATACCTAGTAATGCTGCGGAGCAATTTTCATCAAGAAAGAGCAATGTATGCATTATTGGTACAATATCACATGTATTGCTCCAAAGGGATGAAAATTGCTTTGCTATTGTTGATTTTAGTTTTTGTGTGGTTCGTGTCTCTATGTTGATTTCCCTTATTTTTAGATTTCTATCACTACTTGTTGTTGCGCCTTGATATCTGATTATCTTGTTGTTGATTATGCTTGTTGCTATTGCCTATTTTCACTGTTTGTTCAGCCGAGGGGTCTTTCGAAAACAATCTCTCTACCCTCTCAAAGGTAGGAGTAAGGTCACTATCCTCCCCAGACTCCACTTGTGGAATTATACTGATTTGTTGTTGTCGTATCTCTATGTTGATTCTCATTTGCTGAGATATCTATGCAAGAGCTAGTCTAATGATTTTGCTTCGTTGACAAACAGGAATTGAATTCCGAAGATGCTAAGGAAGCCCTGAAAAAGGCAAAAAAGTTGGGTCGAACTCGCAACCTTAACAGCGCCAACCTTGCAATTGGTTTATCCAAAATCAATCCATTCAGAGCACAGATAGAGTGGTATAAAGCATCTTGTGACAATTCTGTTGATCAAATGGGATATTACGATTCATTCAAGCAAAGAGGTGCCTCGAAAAGAGGCTTTAAGGTCAATATGAACAGGATCAAACTTGCTCAGTTTTGGGATTCTTTGATTGACAAATTGGAAGCTAATGAACTGCCCTATGATTTTCACAAACGTGCAAAATGGGTAAATGCTTCTCAGTTCTACAAACTCATTGTCGAGCCACTTGATATTGCAGAGTACTACAGGACTGGGATGCATCTTGTGAAAGGCCATTACATGCAGCATGGAAGGGAGAGAAGGTACAAGATTTTCGATAAGTGGTGGAAAACTGAGAATGACAGTACTGATCATCCTACTGCAAGGAGCCGGTTTGCGAGTTCTACACAAGATTCATGCTTTTGGGCTCAGGTTGAGGAGGCAAGAGACAGTCTTATTAAGGTAGGAGCTGAGGGCGATGCAAGAAAATTTCTCAAGATGTTGGAAGATGTCACGAAGTTTGATCAATATGCTAAAAGATTGATCGAAAATAAAGAGGTTTCACAAGACGTTTTGGCCAAAAACTCAAGCTACACTAAGTTTATAGAGGAATGGAAGGACTTCCAGTCTCAGTTACAGCTGCTCCAACCTCAGTTTCCATGAATTCTTTAAGGTAGAAAATAGCTTGAGGATTGTTCGTCTAGTTAGGGCATTAATCTCTATATATAGCAATAAAGAAGCTCAACTAAAACATCTGTTATTTTTCCTCAAGAAAAACATATATGAATTATAATTAGATGATCTACTCCAAGAATTAAGAGAAATTCTAGAGGAACTAGAACTTGCATACATTGAGTTATAAATTGTGAAAACAAAAAGGGTATACATGCTGCTAAGGTTTGTATACATCTCCCAGAGTGAACTTATAATATGATGCAATAGGAGGAGCTAAAGTAGTCACATAACCTAAAAGGCAAGTGCCGCGGCGCCACGGTTTATGTTAAAGTGGTAAGAGCACATCATGAGTTTGAACTCTACGATGATCAAAAGCTTGAACACAAATAGAAGTTTGAGTCAATTATTCATCGACTCGAACCATGGATAGGAAATGAGCTAATGTTGATGGTTACTCAACTTTGCTTAGTTAGTTTCAGTTTCCGGTGCCTATTAGAATCCAATTCATCATGAACCCGACTCAGTTTTTTATCCGACTAGTTTAATGAGTTGACTATATGAGAGATTTAGTTTTTTATGCTACCAGTATTTTATTTTATTCACTTTACAAATGTCTTTATTTTTTAATAGCCTGTAATTGCACATATCTAGCTAGCTAAATGTCTTTATTTTTTAATAAACACAAGAAAAATGAAAAAAAGAAGTTCCAAGTTAGTTCTGAAAATTATTTTTCTTTATAAAGAGCGCTTTCTATAAAAAAAATTATATCTCTAAGGTTCAAACTCGAAACCTTAATTTTGTTTTTCCAATTCAATGAAGTTATTTTAAGGAATTTTGTTTCTAAATATGACTTTTCTTCCTTTAACTCATGCTTCTATATAGGTATAAACATTATTTTTTTATCGATGATTTCCATTATATGATTGATTGGGTTCTCATTAAATCTAAAAATTGATAATTTTATAAAATATTTTTACAAATTTTTTTGCAGTTATCACATCATTAAATAATTAAGTAACAAAAATTATATTTCAATCTAAATGACTATAAAAGCTAACTTGATAAAATTGAATCACTTTTAAAATATAAAACAAGATTGAGTGATTATGATGACCAATTAACAAAGACTTGATTAAGCAAAAAAAAAAACATGAGTGATAAGTTTAAATTTACATTTTCCTTTCAAATTTAGGTAGGTGTTTAAACATACGATTTCATTTCATGATTTCAAATCATGAGATAAAATTTTAAATCTTCCGGAAAGTTTTATTTGAAAATTTTATATCATGAATTCACATTTTTCAAATATAAAAATTGTCCCACAATTTTTTATTTTGTAAAAATCATCATTTTATATGTACCAACCATTTGTTTCCTATGAAAACAAAATTTATAGTTGATATTGTTACTCTTACCAATATTTTAACCATTTATATCAAGAAATGCATATTCAACATAAGGAGATTGTCCATACTATGTGGGAGAATTTTATGAAAAATATTACATTGTCTCATATTTAATTTTACTTTTTATCAAACTTATAAAATTCAATCAATAAACTTTTTTTTTTTATTGTGATAGTGTATAATTTCATATCATAATTCCATCTCACGTGGTTAAACGACCCTAAATTTACATTTTCCCCTTCAAATTTAGTGTGTGTTTGGTATGAAGGAAAACATTTTTCAAAAAATGTCTTTCAAATTAGATTATTTTTCTCAAATTTAAGAAAAATGACTTATCTCCAAAAAGTAAGAAAAAATATTTTTCAAAATTAATTTTCAACCTCACACCTGAATTTTCCACTCTAACTCAAGTATTAGGGTACCAATTTTCGACTACTACTCCAAACTTTGACTCCTGATTCTCGATATGGGACATGACCTTCAACCTCGATTCGAGACCCAACTTCCAGGTCCTAGGTCAGGTCAAGGTTGAATTTTATTTGGGTGTTAGCCCCCAGTCAGAATTTGAGGTTGGATTCTGAATTGAGTGTCGGGGTCAAATTACATTTCAATAAGTCGGATTTTGAATTGAGTATCAGAGTCTGATCCTAATTTCAAAAATTGAATCTTGAGTCAGAAACCAGAGTCGGGTTCTAGGTCGGAAGTCGGGTTTGGATCACAAATCAAATGTGGTGGTTGAGTTCCAATCGAAAGTTAGGTCTCGCGTCAAGTTGAGGTCGAGGTCGAATCCCGATTTGAGTGTTAGATCCCCAGTCAGAATTTGAGGTCGGATTCTGGATTGAGTGTCGAGACCGGTCTTGATTCGAAAGTTGGGTCTCACGTCGAATCAGGATAGGATCCCAATTGATTATCGAGGTTGGTTTCTATTTCTACTCTCTAGTCTAAAATAAAAATATTTTACATCCACCAATCAAACACTAAAAAGTATTTTCCACTTACCAACCAAACAAAAATAAATTAGAAACCAATTTTTTTAAAATATATATATATTTTTTAGAAAACATTTTCCATGGAAAATCTTTCTTTTGTACCATACACTGAAAAACACACGTATAATACTCTCATTTTATTTATTAAAATCAAAATGTTTGTATTGTAAGATAGGAACAGTAGGGAAAATGGAAATTTCTTGGAAAAAATAATGGCATAAAATGATGGAAGCAGTGATGGACATATTGCCATTCAACAATGCCACATCAGACTTTGCATCTATATTCGAAAACACGTCTAGGTTCAATGTACCTGCATACTTGCCTTCTTTTCTTCTCCCTTTATAACCCCAACCCCTACTTTTTCTCTCTTCAACTCTTCAAATACCCTCCCAATTCCCACAATTCATCAACAATTTAAGCTTTTCTTTTGCTCTTTTCAGTTGGGAAAATCAATCTGTTTGAGAAATGGCTTTGGCTTTCACTTCTTCAACTGCAATTCATGACTCTCTCTCCTCATCTTCTCATCAACAACCCAAAGGTACACCATTTTGTCTCTCTCTCTCTCTCTCCCCCCTTTGCAAGTTTTAATTTTTACCAGTTTTTTTGATCTGGTTATTTTATCTTTGCAGTATCCCAATTGGGTAACTTTCAGCTATTGGATCAGCCAAAGAAATCCTTGAATTTTTCTCAGAGGCGTTGTGCTGTGAAGCCATTATATGCTGAACTTAAAAGGAATGAGTCCATAGTTCCCTCAGCAGCAACCTTTGTTTCTCCTGGTATGTTATTGTCTCATTTTGACTCGATATAAAATTTAAGAAAATAAAGATTCAAAATAGAAAGTTACAATTAAAGAGTTGTCAAAAAGGAAAACAAAAACAATTTTTTTATTAAAAAAGGTACTAAAAATGGAAAAACATACAAATAAAGGGAGTAATTCTTTTGCAAACAAATTGATTGTATTGCTTGCTTTGTAAATGCAGAGGTAGAAGAGAAAGTAATAGAGGCAGAGGATTTTGAAAAACTGGCTAAGGATCTTGAAAATGCTTCACCTCTTGAGATTATGGATAATGCCCTTGAGAAATTTGGAGATGATATTGCCATTGCTTTCAGGTGCTAATCTTTGTTATTTTGGTTATATTAAGTTGATATATTGTAGTATTTCCTGTCCAAATTATTGTATGTGAAAGTACGAATTTTGAAGATGATTGGGAATAGCAATTGAAAAGCTATATTCATAATTTGAGTAAAAAGAAAAGGCGAAGTATCTAATTGCGAATGTAATGCTAACAGATGGTTTAGTTGTTGACCTTTCATTTTTTGAATGCTTTTGAAGTTTCCACTTGTATTATTTCACAGGCAAGGAATGTTATTGAATGCAATACATGCTTAAATGTGTATCTGTGTGTTAATTTCCATGTGAATTATCCGAGGGAAATAATGTATCCCAACATAGACTCTGCTGATCAGTGTAGTTGACTCTTCCTCATTGAGTGATGCCATAGGGAACTCCTAATATATAGATAATTTACTCTTTAAGATAATCCTCTTAAACACTAGCTTTATTTTGCAGTGGTGCAGAAGATGTTGCTTTGATAGAGTATGCACATTTAACTGGTCGACCATTTAGAGTGTTCAGCCTTGATACCGGGAGGTTGAATCCAGAGACCTACCAACTTTTTGATGCTGTTGAGAAGCACTATGGCATTCGCATCGAATACATGTTTCCTGATGCTGTTGAAGTTCAGGCATTAGTAAGGACCAAGGGTCTTTTCTCATTCTACGAGGATGGCCACCAAGAATGCTGCCGTGTTAGGAAAGTTAGGCCCCTGAGGAGATCCCTCAAAGGTTTGCGTGCCTGGATCACGGGGCAAAGAAAAGATCAGTCCCCTGGAACTCGATCAGAAGTTCCGGTTGTTCAGGTAGACCCCTCTTTCGAGGGATTGGATGGTGGCTCTGGAAGCTTGGTGAAGTGGAACCCGGTGGCTAATGTAGAAGGCAAGGACATATGGAACTTCCTACGTGCAATGAATGTGCCCGTGAACTCTTTGCATTTGAAAGGTTATGTCTCTATTGGATGTGAACCTTGCACCAGGCCGGTCCTACCTGGGCAACACGAGAGAGAAGGAAGGTGGTGGTGGGAGGATGCAAAGGCCAAGGAATGTGGCTTACATAAAGGAAACATCAAAGATGAAAGTGTAAATGATAATGGGAACAATGCTACCCAAGCAAATGACACTGTTGCTGATATTTTTGACACTAAGGACATTGTTACCTTGAGTAGACCTGGAGTTGAGAACCTATTGAAATTGGAAGACCGAAGAGAGCCTTGGCTTGTTGTTCTTTATGCTCCTTGGTGCCAATTCTGCCAGGTAATTGATCATTTAATCGTTGAATAACTGTTACATCCCACCAGCAACTTAGTCCGATTGGAAGTGTCACCCAAACACTTGTTGTCAATTCTTATTTTTCTTATCAATGTTTGTTTTAATTAAATGTTGACAGGCAATGGAAGGATCATATGTTGAATTGGCAGAGAAGTTGGGAGGTTCTGGTGTGAAGGTAGGGAAGTTCAGGGCAGATGGTGAGCAGAAAACATTTGCACAACAAGAGTTACAGCTGGGCAGCTTCCCGACAATACTATTTTTCCCTAAGCACGCTTCACAGCCAATTAAGTACCCATCAGAAAAGAGGGATGTAGACTCCTTATTGGCTTTTGTGAATGCTCTTAGATGAAGGCAAATGGTGCTTCATATGTTGTTTACACATAATAGATAGAAGTAATAGAAGAGGGACTTGAATTCTTGTACATGTCTCTGGCCTCAATTTTGTGGTTTCTATGGCAAAGATGTTGCTCTTGCTATTGCTGCTTTGACAATATGCAAGGTTTTCTCCCTTTTCCTATTCTTTAATTTAACGATAATGTGAACAAGTTCAATTTGGTCATTGGAACAATTGCATTGAACATGTGACAAACCAACCAATTAGATTAGGCATGTAACTTACAAACTCGGCACGTTACTTTGGCACATTGTATAATTATATAAACTCCATCGAATATTAGAATACAACGACGTCTAATTGTATTAGTTCGTGCTAATATTATTTTGGACTCAAATATGAAAGTCTCTACATAAATGATATCTTTTGAAAGTTGCAGAAAATTATATGCCTCAAGGCTCAAACTAAAGAAAAATTGGCATAATATGTAAACCTTCAGTTCAAACTTCTATCTTACAAAATGCATCTCAATTATTTTTCAAACCATAGTATCTATCAGTAGTAATTCTCTTAAACCTGTTATATTATGCCCTAAACTCAGGAATTCTAAATCCAAAAATCTTTTTTTTTCTTTAATTAACTACACATTTTTGTAGCATCAATCATCAGCCACGGTCAAAAACTTCCGCCCCTCATTATGTACTCACACAAATTTTCGCAAATTTTCTTCATCTACATTCTACTCTCTCAACCGTCAAGTCTTTCTCTCTGATTAAATTATTTTGGAGCAATCTTCAAGCTTATGGATAAATCAATGCAAAAATTAGGTCTTGAGGGAAGACAAAAAGTGCACCAATATTGAAATAAGAGGGACTACTAATGTTCCATGTGATAATTATAGAATGACTTTGAGTCCTCACCCAAAATTAATGGATTATTTTGTTTTTTTTGTTTTTGTTTTTGACACTTCATTTTTTTATTAAATACTTCATTTGTCCCTAATTACTTATCCACTTTTGAATTGGCACATCAGTTAAGAAAACAATTATTGACATAGTGAGTTTACCATTTTACCCATATTAATTATGAAGTGGATGAATTAAAAACTTAAGTTTTTTAAAAAGTTCTACCTTTTTCATGATTTTACATTTTCAAATACAATAACTGACCCACAACTTTATATTTGTAAAAAGAACCCACCATTTTATATCTACATACTCCCTCTCCCTCTGTTTAAAAAAAGAATGACGTAGTTTCCTTTTTAGTCTATTTCAAAAAGAATAATCCCTTTCCTTTTTTGACAACACTTTAACTTCAACTTTACACGTGACATGTTTAAGGTCATAAGATTAAAGAGCATTTTGGTACATTTGACATAACTTTAATTTAGAATCACAAGATTAAAAAGTCTTCTTTCTTTTCTTAAACTTCATTCCAAGTTAAACTAGGTCATTTTTTTTTTAAACGAAGGAAGTATATTCTTGCAAAAATACCAAAGGAATAATAAACTATTCATGAAATATGAACATGATGACATAGTTACTTCAATTTGATCTCATATTTAGGATCCGTTTGGCCATATATTTCCCAAGTAATATTTGGAGAAAATTTTGGCAAATAATGTTTGTCCATACAATTTGTCATTATTTGGCAAATATTTTTGGCAACTATCCCAAATTCCCAAATACTAGTTTTTTCTAGTATTTGGCCAAATCTCATTATTTGGGATCTTTTAAAAATTGAAATTTTACACCAAACTTTTATCTTTTACAAAAACACATATTCAATGAATATGAAAGTGGTGATATGGTTGTTGATGAAAATGATGAACAATCGGCTCAAAGTAACAAAGTCATGTGCTTTGTCTACTTCACGATGTATGGAATGATGCTTGCTGAACTCACTCCAAACTACGACATTGCTCCATTGTCATGGAAACTACTTGTTATTTATTGCAATGAAGATCCAATTGACTTGTAATACAAACGTATTGTTAGTTTTGATAGTTTTTAAAACTTATGTGTATAAATCATATTTTTCTAAAAAATATAAAATATGTTTTTCAAATATTATAATCAAACACATGATGAAATTTCACCTAAATAATATTTATCAAGAATATTTGGAAATTTATGGCCAAAGCTAGCTTAATCTTACATGGCCAAACGGCCCTTATAGTTTGTACCTTGATTTTTGATAACCGTGCACCGCCGACTGTAGCGGCACACATATGGTTTCAATTTCAAAATGCCCTTTCACTTTACTACCCAAAATCAAACCAATTCTTGTCAACCAAAACCCTACCATGTCTTGGTCATGTTCACGATGCACATTCTTGAACCCTCCTTCCCAAAAATCATCCTGCCAAATCTGCTTATCTGACTCACCATTATCAATTTCATCAGACCCTTCGATTTCAGTCCCAAAACCCAAATGGCCATGTAAAGCTTGTACCTTTATGAACCCTTATCACAGTATAAGTTGTGAAATATGTGGCACTAGGGTTTCAGCTTCAGGACTTGCTACACTTGAAACTGATGATGATGATGATGATTTGAGTTCTTCTGTTGGCAATGTGTTCTTGCCTTTGAGGGCTTGTAACAAGGGCAAAATAACAACTAGGGGTCCTATTATGGTTGAAGATGATGTGAAGGAGTCTGTTAGGTTGAGATGTGCGAATGCGGCAAACAAGAGGAAAAATAGGGAGGAACCGTTTGGGGTTGAAGAGGATGAGGTTGATGCTGCTATGGGGTATATGGGTGTAAAGGCTGCTGCAACTAAAGCAATTGAAATATCGGGTATATTGGAGTTCTTTATGTTTGATTCTGTTTAATCGTCAATATAAATTAGGAGTTTGTTATGTTTCTACATGAATTAGCTGATAAAATATATATTTTTTGTTGGTTTCGCTCATATAATGGTGTTTGTTTTGAATTTTGCATGAACATTATTTTAGTGCGATTTCTTGAGTATACGTCTGAGTAAATTTTTGTATATGTGGATGTTGTGAATGAAATGGGACTGAGAGGATGTAAAGTATCACATAGTTGGCCCTATCTAGTTTCGGTTTGAGGCTTACTGATATGATGTTCTGATCTCTGGTTCTAGCTGTGCATGCTTGATGATATATTTGTAATAAATCTTTTGTTAAGTGATAGTCTTCTGGTCAAGAAGATATGCAGTTCCTTATTTTCCCTTGTGCAAATTTTCTGATTGATTGGTGGTTTTTTCGGTTGTATTCCAATCATTTTGCAGACTAGTTCATGATCTTGTAGACTGGTTCGATCATGTATAGAGATATAACAATGGGAACTTCTCCCATGAAAAGGAAAAGGCATAAAAGTACTGTGTGGGGAAAGAGTGTTTTTTTCTGGGATTGATGATGTTTAGTTTGTCGGGAAGGGCTTAATTGAGGAAGCTGTTAGTAAGTTTTTAGGATGTTAAGCCTTTTGATGCTATTATATTACTTTGTTTAGCTGAGGGATATCTAGATTTTGTGTTGGAAAAGATCACCTTTTCGGATGCTATTATTCCTTATTTTTTAAGTGCAATGATTTGTGGTGCAGATTCGGTGGAACAGGAACCAGGCAAAACTTTCTCAACCAGTAAATCCAAAGTGTTGAAGATCTTGACCTACAATGTGTGGTTTGCAGATATAGAGATGCACAAGAGGATGAAAGCTATAAGCAACCTTATTGCGCTGCATACGCCAGATGTTATATGCTTTCAGGTTATCATCATTTATCTACACGTCAATATGCAAGAAAAATTATGCCTTGCATGAAAGTTATTGACTCTGTAATTTGTGATACCTATTCAGGAGGTTACTCCAGAAATATATGACATTTTTCAGCACTCTGGTTGGTGGAAAATGTATTCTTGTTCAGTTTCAAATGTGATGGAATTGACGAGAGGATACTTCTGCATGCAAGTAATTACTTAATACACCTTGAATTAATATTTGGTATTTTGTGTGTATTTTGAAGGCCGATTATATGATGCTTCAGTTATGTTTTTTTCTTTTTACTTTGTGATCCTGGTTTATCTTCTATTATGTGCACTTGTTTTGAGCACTTTTTATTGGATATGGAATTCTTGCAATGGTTAAGATAATTAGTTCCATCTATACCCAGAGGCACCTCAGTTTTCAAATACTTACAACGGAGCTTTCCAGTTGACATAGCCCATACTAGTCTCTCTATAGTACTCCCTCTAGTCCATATTAAGTGAATTATTGGGATTTTTTTCATAGTTCAAAATAAGTGATTTGTTCAAAGTTCAAGAGATTTATAGGGATTTTTTCCATGTTTACCCTTCATCTAATGAGGTTCTCAACTACTTTATGTTTTCTAGGAAAATAGCTTGAAAATAATCAAAAGGTAATAGTGGAAAGTAGCCTTTTGTTTATGTCCTTAAATATTTTTCTTAAGGGGTGTGCCCATACCCCAACAATTCACTCAATATGGATTAGAGAGAATATTACTTAACATTTACTCTCCCTTTCAGTAGGAAAAGTTAATGTTGAAGATCTGGAACATCTCAATAATTGCTCAACATGAATCCTTGCAGTTTTTTAAAAAAGTTGGTCCATTTTTTATAGTTAAACTTGGTCTTTGACAAAAAAATTGCAGTTGAGCAAACTTGCAGTGAAATCCTACAGTTGCAAGCCATTTAGCAATTCTATAATGGGAAGGGAACTCTGTATTGCTGAGATTGAAGTTGAGAAAGATAGGACCTTGGTTGTTGCTACCAGCCATCTTGAGAGTCCTTGCCCTGGGCCACCCAAGTGGGATCAAATGTACAGCAAGGAACGTGTGGAGCAAGCCAAGGAAGCTGTGGAGCTGCTTGAGAGAAAACGGAATGTAGTCTTTTGTGGTGATATGAACTGGGATGACAAATTGGATGGCCAATTTCCTCCAACCGATGGATGGATTGATGCTTGGGGAAAAATGAAGCCGGAAGAAATCGGATGGACATACGACACCAAGTCAAACAAAATGTTAAGCGCCAACAGGACACTACAGAAACGTCTGGACAGGATTGCCTGCAAACTGCAAGATTTCTGTATAAGTGATGTTAAGATGATTGGGAAGGATGCAATCCCAAATCTCACATACATCAAGGAGAAGAAAGTGAAGAGTGAAGTTAAGAGACTGACACTACCTGTTTTGCCTAGTGATCATTATGGTCTACTTTTGGAGATCTCTCCTCAGTAGTCCAAAGTTGAGAGATGTATTGCTTATTATTCTCTCAGTATCATGAATGTAAAAAGGGTCTTAAAAGCTTTTGCTGAGCACTTGTTTTTGTGTACATTGCTACTACTTTACTAGTGCTCATGTTTGCACAAGAGGATATATTCTATGCCTTGTAGGCTTCTTATGATATCAATATGCACTTCTGTGCTGCAATTTCCATTTGTTGCAACTTCTCTTGGGGCCAAGTATTGGATATATATCGTTTCTTTTCTTTTTAAACATTCTTTTCCTAATAATAATTTTTTTAATTTGCAAATGCTTATTCTAATTAGGAAAAGATTAAGATATAAAAATATTTTCTTAGAGTTGTACACCTTTAGTTACAAGTGTTGAATCCAGCAGTGCTTCCTAGAAAGGTTATATCCTCTTTGACTTAACAAGTATTGGATTAAAAGAAGAGAATAACCTGATGTTTCCTTGGAAAATCATTGACTTTAACAATAACTTTTAGAAGAAACTTAAATGACTTGGAGACACACCGGCAGCTGAATTTTCACAGACGAAAATTTTATATTGAAAAATTCCTCCAAAAACGACATCATTCTGAGGCTTGAATTCAAAACTTGCAATTAAAAATAGCAGTATGTTCACCTTCACCTTATCATAATATTAAGCTCTCGTTTGATCATAGATTTTGAAGTTAAAACTTGAAAATTTTGAGTTTTTAAAGCTACATTTAGACATGTCATTTTTACTTTAAAAAAACTCGAACTCAACTCATCGAATCCCTACAGGAATAGACAAACGGATATAACATTTGTATAGTTTGCCTAGGACCATCTTAGTGCTAAATTTTAAGGGAAAATGTATAAAGTACCTCTAACCTATGCCCAAAATTCCAAAGACACATTTATACTATACTAAGGTCCTATTATCTTCCGAACTTATTTTATAAATAATTTTCTACCCCTTTTTGGCCTACGTGGCACTATCTTCTGGGCCCAACGCGTGTTGACAATTATTTCAAGCTATCTGGTTGATAGTACACGTAGGTCGAAAAGGGGTAGAAAATTATTTATAAAATAAGTTCGGAGGGTAATAGGACCTTAGTAAAGTATAAGTGTGTCTCTGGTATTTCGAGCATAGGTTGGGGGTACTTATGCATTTTTCCAAATTTTAATGTAATCCCTTTACTTTTTTTTAAAAATAAAATAAAATAATAAAAATAATAATTTTATTCATCAAAATTGTGACCACAAATTTGTTTATCCCTTGTTTTTCACTCTTTACATTTATCTATTATTCAACGGTTATTAGTGGTGTATTTTTAAAAGGAAATCAAATTTATTATGTCTACTTTTCAAATGTTGGAATCAAATCAAAATAATATAATTAAATCGCTTTTTCTTGATTCAGTTTTTATTATCTTTTTCTGTTAATTCATTCTTTGTCTTCTATTTTTTGGAAAATATATGATAATAAATATACCTCCAAGCTCATGCTATATTGACTATATTCCAGCATAACACTAACCTACAAATCAATCACTCTTTAAGAAAGAAACGAACTGTATATATAAACTAGTTGTGATGGTGTGATCATGTGGCCACATGTTTCATGCGAGTGTTATATCTGGGTAAGAACATTGTTGAATCGAATTGTGCACATATTTTTGTTCCCAAAGCCGACAGAGCTGAAAGAATATTGTTTGGTGTGACGATGTTCATTCAAGTTCTTACCTTATTTTTTTTACTTTAGTGTTGCGATGATAAGTTTTTTTATATTCTATTCTAACTCTTAATTTGTTTTTGTTTAGGTGTTATTTGATTTAAACTTCAAAAAGATTTTGAGCATTTTGAAAGTTGTTATTTTGATCGCATAGCCCTAAAAAAATATATTGTACCTAATTTAACATTTTGGGTTGTTTGAATTTTCTTTTGTTCAAGAGTTATATTGCAATTGTATCTAGTTTAATATTTTGGGTTGTTTGAATTTTCTTTTGTTCAAGAGTGTTCAGTGGCGCCTAAAGCCAAAAATAAGTTGGAGACCTAAATTTTAATTATTTTTTTATATTTGAGATTCAAGTTATTTCTTTCTTTTTAATAAAAAAAGTTTTATTTTTTTATGATCTTAAACTAAAGATATATATATATTCCAAAATATTTTTTAATATTGTGGTCTTAAACATATCATGTGGAAGTTAACTTTAAAAATTGATCCATAAAAAAAAACATTCTTTAATGTTTCGAAACAAATTAAAACATTCTTTATTTAGTTTTTTGTTAAAAAAAGCTTAAGATAATTTTATTATTACTAAAAAAGTAGTCCCTTCGATTTTGGGGGCCTAAGGCATATACCTCATTTTTAAAGGCATTGAGCCACCCCTGGTTATGTTGCGATTGTACCTAGTTTAACGTTTTGAGTTATTTGGATTTTCTTTTGTTCAAGAGTTATGTTGCAATTTGAGCTGTCAAAAAGGGTCGGCCCAACCTCATCGGGCCAATGAATTTGAAGGGCTAGGGCGGCGGCGCTTCATTTGGAAGGGCTTGAAAATGCACAGCCCAACCCAACTCTAGAAGGGCCGAGGGCTGGGGCGGGCTTGCCCTTCTTTTTTTCTTTTTTCATTTTTTTTCTTTTCAAACTTATAATTCTATAACATCAAGAAAATGAGAAGATTTTCAAATTAAATATGACAAACAATGGTGTTGTTTCAATAACACTAGCAAAAAATCTAGTGTAATTAGCATATATCTCGTATACCAGATACACGAACGAGATAAGAGAGTGACAAGCAAGATGGGAGGGATGGGAGGGAGCGAGATTTGTCTATGTATCCTAGATAAATGCGAATCTACTTGGATAGAGTGTATCTAGAACAAATTAACCTAATTTTGAATTTATATATTCTGATATGCATGTATCTGGATGTACCAAAATCTGGTAAGCTTCATAATATTACAACATAGTGTGTATTTAAGTGATTAGATTATATACTAGTGAGATTAATGTAAGTTACCCTTAAATAAAAAGTTTTGGCCCATGGGCCGACCCTAACCCGACCCCAATCAAGCCTCAAGGGTCAATGTCTTATATGGGCCGGGCTTATAAGCCCTAGTTTTAAATGTGCTTGAAAAATTCTATTCAAATCCTACCCCAATAACGGGTTGGGTCGGGGGCTAAGCCCGTTTTGACGACTCTAGTTGCAATGATATCTAGTTAAAATGTTTGGGTGTTTGAATTTTCATTTGTTCAAGAGTTATGTTACAATAGAGTATTTTACATATATGGTGTGTTTGGTATGAAAGAAAATATTTTCCATGGAAATTTTGTTTCTAGAAAATGTTTTCTTAGAAAACAAGTGGATTTCTGACTTATTTTTTCATGTTTGGTTGATGAGTAGAAAATATTTTTTAGTATTTGGTTGGTGAATGAAAAATATTTTTCAGATTTTTTTTTTTGGCTAGAGAGTAGAAAATACTTTTTAGAAAAATTATTTCTAACCCGGAATCCAATTTTGATGATTAATATAAGATATTATCCCGACACCCAAACTAACTCGGACATAACCCCGATGACCGATCTCAAAAGCCGGCCCTAAGATCTGACCCAGGACCTGACCCCGACTTCCGATTTGAGACCCAACATTCAAACTAGGATGAATATCCGACCTAAGACTTGACCCCGATACCCGAACTTGAACATGATCGACTAATTTGAGATTTGACTTTGACACTTGAATCGAGACCCAACTTCAAAAATCAAAATCAGGACCCAACAATCATTAACCGATGCAATACCCAAAATTAAACTTTTAAAAGTTTGGGGGGCTGGTAGGGTGTCGGGTAGTGTGGGGTATAAAATAAAATTAAAAAATTTGTAAATATTTTTCAAAAATAACTTTTAAAAATATTGGGTGGGGTGGGGTGGGGTGGGGGGAGGGGACTAGTAGGTGGTTCGGGGTAGGACTGTTGGGGTCAGACTAGGGTGGGTAAAAAATAAAATTTGTAAATTTGTAAATGTTTTTCAAAAACAATTTTTTTGAAAAAAATTTGTAAGGGGGATGGGAGTGGGTGGTAGGAGGATCGGTCGCGATGGGGTTAAAAAATAGAAATTTTAAATTTTAAAATATTCTTTTATAAAAACTTTTAAATATTTTTTTTGTGCGGGTAGGGGGTAGGGTAAAAAATAAAAAAATTAATGACTCACTTGATATAACATAGTTCGGAGTATAAAGTCAAACTAGAATCCACCCATAGATTTTTTTTAATCCTGAAATTAAATTTATATAATAAAATATTATAAGTGATAATAATTTATAATTTAAAATATTTTATCAATATTCATTAAAAGTGTGGTCAATGAAAATCATTTTTAACTTTTTCAAGAGTAATTGTGTCACGAAAATGAATCAGAAGAAATTTTATGTATTATATATCAGCTAAAGAACATGCACACCCCCATTAAGCATATGAATTTTGGGAATGATCCCCTCCTTACGTTTTGAGTTAAAACTTACCCTGAACTATTATCCCATTTTAAATAGTTTAAGGGCAAAATTGGTCCATTTTCCTTTATTTCGAAAAAATCATAAGAAGCAATGATGTTTTTGGTCTATTTAGATAGGTAGAGAATATTTTTGAGAAAAACATGTAACAACGAGTGCATTTTAACCCCAATATGTAATGTTTGCTTAATCTCACGTTGACTAGCTATAAACACATACACAATAAACAATGGACAATACACATACACACTATTATCAATAACAACAAAAAAAGTCACACACAAAATATGATCTTTGTTGGAGTTGAGGTTGACTAGTTTAAACTCACAAAAATGCACATAATTCACAACATGATCTTTGCTTCAACTCATGCTGACTAGTTTAAAACACACACAAATACACAAACACATAAACACAAATACACACAACACATAGACACACAAGAAATTACTATCAAACTTATGTAGGAGAATTATTTTCTTAGGCCTATAAAAAGCCTCTTTTCCTTGTTGATTAGAAACACACAATTCACATAACGAACAAAGCAATAACAACAATAAGAGAGCAAGGAAAAGATGGCAGATAAGGAAGACAAAGGGAAGGGAAAAGCAGAGAAAATCGAAGAAAGCAAAAATAGTGTATTTCCATTCACTCCCAAGAAAGGAAGTATAATTCCTAAAAAGAAGAAACATGTTTCCACCATGATGGGTGAGAAAATTGGTCACTCTCTTGTTTCCCTTGTCAAGAATAGCAAAAACAAGATCAACCATCATGATGCTTAACGATATGAATTAGAAAATATTTTCCGTCATACAAACACACAAATAACACTAATCTTTCCAAACATCACACATGTAATACGTCTCATTTTTATTTTGTACTACCTTTTGTTCTACTAAGGTGTCTAGGAGGTCCCTAGTATACCACAATGTTCAGTATTTTATTTGCATATGCTTTTGTTTTTTTTTATTCCGCCACTTTATTTTTGTTTTCCGTACGTTACATCTCTTTCAACTTGTGCAAAATGTCAATTCTGTAATCTCATTTTATATGATAGAGTTAATTAGTTGAACATGAATATTAAAATATTCATTTCTCTATATATTGGGACTTTGGAAGAAAATGTTAAAATGATGATTGAAAAAATTGTTAAGACGGAAATAACAACAATACCAATAATAATTACATATCAGTGAGATCTCACTATGTACGCAGACTTTAATTATTACTATCTCATGAATAATAGATGAAAATCATACATATATATTTTTTTAAATTGTGTAATTAATAAATTTATATTGCGAAAGTTATTAAAGAACATTATTAGTAGTTCTAACTTGTTATGTAGTTCTAAAAGTAAAACAATATCATGTAAACTAAGATAAAGGAAAAATTAATAATTTAAAATGGCCAATAGAAAATAGTAATATTGATATTGACAAGATTTCACACTCATACTGCCCAAACAAACACACATCAATACACATAACACGTAAGTATGGTCATCTACACATCACACACACACAAATATATGGACAAAAATTAGTTAAATTATATTTTCTTATATTAATAAATAATTAGGTTAGAACTTAATTATAAAAAATAAGAGAGGTAAGCATTAAGTTAAAAAAATAAAATATAATATTCTTTCATTTTTTTTAAAAAAAAGTTAAAAAAATAATACACCCTCCGTTCCTATTCATTTATCGTCCCCTTACTAAAAATAGATGGTCCTTAATTTTTGTCATTTCACAAGATCAATGCATAAATGACACTATTCTTCCTAATTTACCTTTGAGAGTTATTAGCCCTGAAAGTATGAATTTGATCGACATAAGAAAACTAAATGATTGATTTATGTTCATTGGTCAATTTAATTAATCAAAATAAATTAATTTATGTTCATTTATTTAAAACTTGATTTCAAGAAAATACTAAACAAGGGTACAATGGTAAACTTGCATAGTTTCTTAAGAGACGTGAAATCTAAAATGGTGACATATAAATAGAAACGGGGGATTAATAATTAAACTTGAGGGGAGATTTATGTAATGTTTCTTTAGTTTTTTTTTTTAATTAGCTATAATGGCTTTGTAGATAAAAAATACTAATTTGAGTGATTTTATTGATACAAAATAAATGTAAGTGACTTCGTAGAGCATTTGCTCCATTTGGGGTGACGCTCCCAACAAGATTTTCTCCATACCTAAGGCTGGAACCTGAGACTTATGGTTAAGGTTGAAACGACCACATCACTGCACCACAACCCAAGTTGGTATATTAAAATATAGTTAGTTATTAATGTTGTTGATTTATTGGACCAATGGCTATTTCTATAAAAAAAAATATGTGTACTTGGAAGTTTGTAATAACATGTAATCTCAATAATTTATTTATAAAATGAATAGAAAGATCATATATGACTTATTAATATTGTGTCTTCTGATAATATGATACCTAATTTATGAACTATGATTTGCTCATTTAACATGATGGTGAGAATTTGAGGAAATTAGTCTATCAAACTAGTATTCCGTTTGTTTCATGACTAACTCGAATTGTATAAAGTAAACTAGAAACCGCAAATGAAATTTTCAAAAAAAATAAAATAAAATTTACATATTTTAAAATTATACTAAATATATAATAAATTATAATAATTAACTATTCAAAATATTTAATACCTATTTATAATAATGGTATCAAAGAAAACAATTTTTGACTTTTCCATTAGTAATTGTCACATGAACTAAAAGGCATAATATATAAATGCGCCCTTTAACTTGGCTTTACTTTACGTTTATGTCCTCCAACTTTGGATATGCACAAATAGACACTTAAACTTGTATAAAGTTGAACAAGTAAACACATGAGTCCTACATGACACAATACATGTAGGACACCACGTACGACAAAAAATGACATGTAGGATGCCATGAGGACATGTGTGTCTATTTGTTCAATTTTATACAAGTCTAAATGTCTACTTGTGCACACCCAAAGTTGAAGGACATAAATATGATTTGAAGCCAAGTTAAAGGGCATATTTATGTATTATGCCGAAATAAAACAGAGAAAATACTTTGTATAATATTATCATCTAGAGAACATGCACACTCGCATTAAGCATATGAATTTTGGGTGACCCCTCATTACGTTTTGGATAAAAAAATTACCTCTGAATTATTATCTCATTTTAAATAGTTCAATGGCAAAATAGATCCATTTTTTTCTTGTTTTGGAGAAACTGTTAGAAGGAAAAAGTTTTTTGAGTTCATTTAAATAGTTAGAGAGTAGAGGGTATTTTTAGACAAAAATATAATGACGAGAACCTTTTAACTAAAAAATATAATGGAAGATAAATTTGATCGATTTTAATTAGTTCTTAGTTATATTGACCCTTTTCCCTTTTTCATTTTCCCAAAGAGTACACAACACAATACATATAATGTTTGCTTAATCTCACGTTGACTAGCTATAAACACACCTACACAATACACAAACACACTATTATCAACAACAATAGAAAAACCACACACACAAATTAAAATATGATCTTTGATGGAGTTGAGGTTGACTATTTTAAACTAACAAAAATGCACATAAATCACAATATAATCTTTGCTTCAACTCATGCTGACTAAAGTTGAAGCACACACAAATACACAAAAACACATATTTAAGCACACACAAATACAACAAACACACAAGAAATTACAATCAAAATTGTGATCTTAGGCCTATAAGAAGCCTCTTTTCCTTGTTGATTTGTGACACAATTCACATAACAAACAAAGCAATAACAACATGAAGAGAGCAAGAGAAATATGTCAGATAAGGAAAGCAAAGGGTAGGGAAAAGCAGAGAAAATCGGAGAAAGCAAAAATGGCGTATTTCCATTCACTCCCAAGAAAGCAAGTGTAATTCCTAAAGAGAAAAAACATGTTTCCACCATGATGGGTGAGAAAATTGGTCACTCATAGTTCCTTATTCTCACCCTATTGTTTCCTTATTCAAGAATAGCAAAAACAAGATCAACCATGATGCTCATCAATCATCATGAATGATACTTAACGATACGAACCAGTAATAGTTCCAAGAAAATATTTTTTGTCATACCAAACACACCAATATCACACTTGTAATATGTGTCTCATTTTTATTCTGTACTACTTTTTGTTCTACTAAGGTGTCTAGGAGGTCCCCTGTATACCACAATGTTCAGTATTGTAATTGTATATGCTTTTGTGTTTTTGAATTCTACGTTATAGTTCAGATCTTCATCACAATAGATAAAACACATACACAAGGAGTGAATATAAGAGGAAAAATGATGTCGATAACAAATTTAATAAAACTAGTTGCCTATTGACATCAAATGCAGTTTGTATATAAAAGAAGTTTTGAAAGAAAACCAACATTTATCGTCATCAACATCATAAACTAGAGCAATTTGATAACATGATGGTTTAGTTTTATTTGTAAAAATTGCTTAGGACGATTATGTTTATAACCACGCAGGATTCCTCAATGGTGTGTCACTTGCAAGTAACTCACAAGTTAGATGGATGCCTTCACCGCGTAGTTTAAGTACCAAACACATGGAAAAGACCAAAACGACCCCAACTTAAACAAACTGTTGAGGTGCCTTAAAAGGGAAGTTTCACGGACAATTTAAGGCTTCACAGTCCGTGAAACACTTCATGGGCCATATAGCTGGTCGTGAAACTTCACCTGCCCGACAGGGCTACACTAAAACATACATAACTTTTTACTCTGAACTCGAAAAGAGGTAAAATTGGTGGTGTTGGAAAGAAGACTCAAAGACCTTTTATTTGATAGGTTATAAGCCACCTAATTTATTATATGCTGAGAGATATGATCATTTGAAGTGACCCAATATTTAAAAGCTGACTTCATGGTCTGTACAAAGCTCCACGGCCTGGTCCACGACTCGTGCAACTATAAACGGACCGTGAAACCCTTCGTAACAAGACCTTCAAGTTTAACTTTCACCACGATTGGTTGTACGATCCGTGACACCCTGTATGGACCGTACATCCTTCCATACACAAGCACTTGTACTCAACTGAAGCCTTTTCTCTTTTACATTCCAAGTTCCAATTTTCGTCGTGTTACACTGATTTAGTAAGTGATCAAGTAATATGAGACAAATACTTTTAACAATATGCTCATCTAATATGGGACATAGGTAGTATTAATTTTTGTCTTGAATTTGTAATATGACACTTAAGCCTTAAATTTTCTTTTTAAGTTTGGAACCCTTCTATGAAGCCTTCCTATAGCCCGTATAACTAACTAAAACCTTTCAAATCCTTCTATAGGTCTGAGGTCTTAATTCAAATCTCTAAATCCTTTCTACGAAAGCCATATACGGTTTTTATGCGAGTTTCCGAGTTTTGGAGCTTTTGAACCTTGAACGGTCAATTTTAATTAAAATTTCAATAAGATGACCTCAAAATCTAATTCTGACAATTTTGTTAGCTCCAAAAGGGTCATTTTAGGTTAGTAGCATGGTAGGCATGACTTCCGAGGCTTTCAGTGCGAGTCTATGCGATTAAACGTTTTAACTTTCAAGTTAACACCTAAGTTTGACTTTAGTCAACATTCTAAGTAAACGAGCTCGAATAAGAATTTCATCAGCACGGTTAGCTCTGGAATATTGAGTTTGGTCTAGGACAATCCTTCGTCTGGATCCCGAGGCCTTCGGGTTAATTCCTTGCCTCCTTATGGATTTTGACTTAGATGGAAGTTGGGTGTGGGACCCATATTCTGTCAAGACGACCTCATATGAAAGTTCTGACTGCTCCATTGAGTCCGAAATGTCAAATTTGATCGATTTACATATCTAATTGATGTGCACAGAGTTTCGAACCAATCCCGACTTTGTTGATTCTGGTGCAACTATTTTTTTGCATCCCTGGGTTCTCTTAAGCGAATGACGCTTATGCAACTAGGACTGCGCTTAAGTGAAGCCATCCAGTCAGGCGGTTGTCGCTAAATTGACCTTGGGTTCGCTTAACCGAGGCTCACTTTTACAGCCAGGAGCTCACAAAAGCGAGGCACACCTCCTTGAGAAATGTCGCTTAAGCGCCATTAGTGTCCGTTTAAGCACTCATCGACCAGTATTTTAATTAAGACTAGGTTGCGAAATTCAACATTTGTTGGTTATTGTTTAGGAGATTTCTACATCTACCGAGCTCACATTTTAGTGATTTGAAGTGTGGTGTGTCTGTGTGGATTGTGACTACATTGTGGCATCATCAGAAAGTGTTGAGCAACCTCCGTTTGAGGTGATTTTCTGTGTTTAGTTGTGTCCTTTACTTGAGCTTAAATATTGCCTTGTTTGCATGATTGTTGAATTGGCTGTTCCGAGCCCTGATTTGTGTTCAATTTTGGAACACAAGTTCAGGTCACAATTTAGGACCTCTTGACGGAGTCAATTCCAGAAATTTTTGTGTGAGTCCCACAATTCTCTTTTGACTCTAAAATTGGTCCATTTTTTATTTTATATATTTTGGTGTCTAAACGATCGTACTAAAGTTGTGATCCTATTTTTAATAGTGTGGCAGCGTTCGGGGTCATTCAGAAAGGAAAAGATTCGGCCTTATGGTTTGGAGCATTCGCGATCAGCCTACAGGTAGGCTACAACTTATTTTCCTTATAGATTGAGCTGAATTGCGTAAGTTCATGATGATTGGAGTGAATTGGGGGAAAGTACCTAGTTATTCTTACTTCTCTTCATAGAAACTATGTTTTAGGGTTGATCGGTGTTGTTTTGGGGGTAATCATGCTAGCTGGGGTATATATATACTCCAATGGTATCAACAATGGTTAAGTGGATAGAACAAGGGGGTAGTCAGGTAAATAGTTTGGGGTGTGGGTCCAATCAGGGTAAATATATCGGGGTGAGTCCAATTTGGGTAAATACTTTGCGTAATAGGTCCAATTTGGGTAAATACTTTGCGTAATAGGTCCAATTTGGGTAAATACTTTGTGTAATAGGTCCAATTTGTTTAATTTTCCCTTTTTTAATGGGAAACCCACGAGTTAAGAAGCTAATTACTTATATACATTCTAGTTTTTAGAATTATGAGTCTTACTAGATTTTAGTGCGTCCAAATACATATATCTCGGGATACATGAGATCAAAATTAAGTGTTATTTGTTCAAGATACATTGTATCAAAGTGGATTTATCTACAATACATAACAAAACTCACTCATCTCCCTCTTATCTCGCTTGTCACACTCCTATGAATATGGTATCTTAGATACATGTGAATCACACCAGATACATACATAAACATACATCTAGTAGTGTGATTTGCATGTATTTGGATGCATGACTATCTCGCTCGCCTCCCTCCCCATCTTGCTCGTCTCTCTCCCTATTTTTGTGTATCTAGTAACAAAAATACATGTATCTAGGTGTATTTACCTCAATATATGGTAGGAAACTCTTAATTGGTAGTAAGATACGTAATTATTTAGAAGTATAGGTAAAATTAGTATATATGGTATGGATGTATGTCTAATAAAATACTTTCTCCTTTAATTTTAATTATAAATTCAGAAATCAATTACTAATTAATAGGGACAGGGGCGGAGCTATAGCCCAGCAAAGGTGGTCAGCCGAACACCCTTCATCAGAAAATTAGATCGCGTATATAGGTAAAATATTCACTATTATCTGAATATATTAAAAGATGAACACCCTTAGTCACAATAGAGATTGATAGTCTAGTGGTAAGTAGGCTCATTTAAGTCCTTGGGGTTTACGGTTCAATCCTCACTACTTATATTTTAAACACAATCTTCTTCGGACCCAATTATATTTAAGAACAAAAAAAATGGTTTAGTTCGATCCTCGCTACTTCCATTTTTTAACACAATCCTCTTCAGACCCAATTATATTTAACAACAAAAAAATGGTTTGTGCACCTAGTCCATTGAAAAAATAAGTATTCACCCCTTTAAAGTTTGAACACTCTTAACAAAATTTCTAGCTCCGCCACTGAATAGGGATGGACATAAATATCAAAAAGTTGGCCTAAATCGAACGAATTCAATTTTTTTATTTTGATTCTTCAATTTAAGGATCATAATTCTTCGGTGCAGCGAACCATCAATTTTTTACTAAAACAATTTTAAAGGAAAACATTCCATATTAACGTTTATTATGTGTGTTGCGGTAGACAATGACCTGAGGCGGAGCCATGATTAGAAGTTTGGGGATTCTAAAGAAAAGAAATATATTGCAAAACATGCTTCTTTATAAAAATGAAGAGAAACTTTTGGTGATAGGTCCGAGAACCCACCACTCTAGCAGGAGAAAGCATTTCTATGGCTCCTTCGTTACCACTAAGCTGTCAGTCAATTTTGTTAGGGGTTCACAAGTTATATACATATAATATTTATTTAATTTTCTAATACAAATACAATGTCTATGAAAAAGCTACTAGATTTATCCGAACCCCTGAACCCTACTTTAGCTCCGCTCCTGACAATGACTCTAGCCGCTAGGCGGCTGTCGCTCATGTTATTCAAATGTTTGACAAGTCCAATGCTGCTGAAACCTCAAAATTTTAACAGTGTCATATAAATTAGACCGACTAGTATCATAAAACTAATAGTATTTACTCCATAAACTTACTTGAATGAAATCTCCAAGAGCTAACTAAGATTTTGTTCAACGAACGATGATTGATGGATCTGTCCTCGAATACAAATTGAGAAACTATATAAGAAAAAAAAGGAATACTATTTTATTTTATTACTATAGATAAGTGTCCTCAAACTTGTCAAATATATTTAGATAACTTCGAAGATGGCAGACCAACATTACTATTGTCATCTGACGAGTTTTTATTTGTATAGACTTATTTTACTTATAATTTGTCTAAAATTTTGTCTTTTGATGTGAAATAATGCCTAACTTTTTTTTTGTTGTATATAAATGAGAGACAATAATTATTCTCTTCGATCATTTTTACCTATTCATAATATTAAAAATAAACATTCAACTATCCATATGCAATAATAGTAATAATAATAATAATAATATTTTCATTGACCCAATAAGTAAAGGGAAAAATATCATTTATGAAAGGTACTCCTAAAATAACTTGATTCGTAATGTCTTTGACTAAAACAAAGCTTTGAGGAACACATTGTTTTCCTTTACAGATAAAAGCTTTAGGTAATTTAAATTCAATATCCATTTTACTGCCATTTGCAGAACGAAGGCTATGGATAGTTTTGAGAATATCCTTAGCATACTTCACTTGACTAAGATAGATTCCATCAGCATATGGCACAATTTCGATTCCCAAGAAGAAATGGAGACTGCCCATATCTTTTAAGGCAAAATGAGTACTTAGTTGGGATATGAGGTTTTACAAAAGCTGGAGATTGTTCCCAGTTATCACTGTATCATCAACATATAACAACAAAATCACGATATCACCTTTGTGACGAAGAACAAATAGAGAAGAATCAACATGGCTTCCTAGGAATCCTAGGTGAAGAAAGGCTTCACTAAACCTCTGAAACCAAGCCTTTGGTGCTTGCTTTAGTCCATAGATGGCCTTCTGGAGTAGACAAACATGTTTTGGTTGTTACATATAGACAGTCTTCAAAACCCAGAGGTTGTTACATATAGACAGTCTCTTTGAGTCTCCCATGGAGGAAAGCATTTTTTACGTCAAGTTGGCGGAGAGGCCATTTTTGAACTGTGGCTATAGTTAAAACTATGTGAATTGCTATAGACTTCACTACTGGACTGAAAGTGTCTTCGAAATCGAGACCCTCAATTTGATTATATCCTTTTGTCACCAAACGAGCTTTATATCTCTAAGATTGTGCCATCCGCTTTCATTTTTTTCTTGATGACCCACCTTGATCCAACCACATTCATTTGAGGTTCTTTGTTGTACAAGTCTCCAAGTGTTATTTTGATATAATGCCTGCATTTCTTCTTACATAGCCTACAACCAGTGAGGTTGAGATAATGTCTCTTGCAGGTTCTTTGGTTCACTGGAATTAGAATTAGCAGATCTAAGAGAGTTAAGAAATTTGGTGGTTGTGACGTAGCTTTTGACTTTGTCCTTGTTACCATGTGATGAGTGTTCTCTGGAGAATATTATGATGTTGTTGGTGGACACTTGTAACCACTGAAATCAGCAAATAAATCAGTCCATGTGGACTCACTAAGCGATGAACATGTAGGTGATGTAGTTGGCGGACTGGTTGCTGGAGTTGTAGTCAAGACACCAACTGTTGGACATTATAGATTCTCAATAGGTGAGCTTTGTGATGGTGACATGGACGAAGCAATCACATTAGTAGTGGCATCTAAATCAATAGACGGGAGAACATTTATTGTGCCAGAGTGTTCATTAACAATGGCATCGGGTACAGTAGCAACGTTTATATCATGTCATTTACTTCCTGGGAAGTTCTTTGGTTCAATGAATTATTTTGTATGTAGACAAAGTGTAGCATTTATCCGTCATGTCCTGTGTGGAATTACAAGAAAAAGGTAGACAAGATTCATCAAATATTACATATCGTGATATATAAACTCTTTTCGTCTGTGGATTATAACATCTATTGCCCTTATGCAGAGAGCTATATCCGATGAACACGCAAGGAAATGTCTTTGGTTGAAATTTATTGTTGTTAGATCTTTTTAGATGTGGAAAACACCTACAACCAAAGACTTTCAAGCCACTATAATCTAGTTTCCTTTTGTGTATCATTTGAAAGGGAGACTCCATATTCAAAATCGGTGTAGGGAGTCTATTTATAAGATATATTGTTGTCATAAATGCTTCAACCTATAAGTGCAGAGGGACACTAGCATTGAATAATAGTTAAACCAGTCTCAACCAAGTGTCGGTGTTTTCTTTCGGTAACTCCATTTTGCTCAGTGTGTGGACACGACACTTGTCTTTGAATTCCACAATGAGTAAAATGCTCAATAAATTTCCGACTAATAAATTATCCGCTTCCATCACTTTGAATTTTTTTGATTTTTCTATCAAATTGATTTTCGACCAATCTTTGAAAGTTTACAAAAGTGGCAAAAAAATATGATTTTCTTTTCAATGGGTAGAACCAAGTGTATTTTGTATGATCATCCACAAAAATCACGTAATATTTGATACCTTGAGGAGAGGTGGCAGGTGAAGGACCCCATAAATCGCAATGAATTTTGACAAAAATATCAACCTCAACTTTATTTGATTTCTCAAAAGGTTGCTTACAACTTTTTTTCCATTTGGCACGCGGTGCAAATAGAAAAGTTTTTATTCCAACTACTAATTCTAACTAATCTATTGGAATGTAAAAACTGCATAGTCCTAAAATTAGGGTGTCCAGTCTTTGATGCCAGACTTCATCTGATGCCTTATTTGAGTGTATGGCAACTAGAGCTTGATGCACTTCTCCATCTGCATACTTAGGATCCAAAGCATATAGTTGTCCTTTTCTACTCCCTTTTGCCAGTGTATTCTTTATTTTCTTGTCCTTATCAACAAATTCAACGTTAGAAAATTCCAAGAAACATTCATTATCTCTTGCAAGTTTACTTACTGACAAAATATTTTTCTTTAATTCAGGTACAACTAGAACATCTTTCAATCATAAATTTGTGCCAATATGAGTAATTTTGAGTTGTTTTCCATCACCTACCATAACTGATTCTCTACCTTTGAATTAAGAAGAATTTTGTAAATTACCTGTTGTTTGGATCATATGGTGAGTTGCTCCAGAATCCATATGGAGATTGTTGTCGGATGGCTCATTGATAGTCAAGGCCGAAAACCCTTGTGGAGTTTCTTGTTGGGTTTGGTAGGAGTAGTCCCACTTGTAAAAGCAAGTGATTGTTTCTTCCATAGATTTGACACGGATTTGTTTGGGGTCGTGCATTCTTCTGATAATTCTCAGTAAAGTCAAATTGTCTCCCTGTTGTGTCGTTATTATACTTAGGTCCGAATTGACCTCTTGCTCGACCTTGTCCCCATCCTCTAAAAGAGTTTCCTCTACCTCTACCAAAATTTCCTTGTGTTTTTTGGGCTTGAAAAGCTATGGCCTGATCGACGCTATACTTTTCACTATCTTCTTCTCTCATATCGAATCATCTCAGTGCATTAACAAATTGAGTAAAAGTTGGATATGGAGGCTTACCCAACATAACAGTGGAACCCTTAGTAAAGTTTATAACTTTGTTGTCTTCATCTAAGGGTTTATGTATGGCGGTAAGGCTATCACAAATTCCCTTGAATTCTTTCACATATTCATCCACAGTTTTTTATCCCAACTTGATACTCTGAATTTGTTGTTTCAATTGAAACTCTTTTTCTTTGCTAGCTTGTAGGTAATTGTCCTCAAGACTTTGCCAAATTTATTTTGTTGAATTACATCCGATGATAAGGAACATTGACTCATCATTTATGGTTCCAGTGAGCCAACTTTTAACCAAGACATCCCTTTCTTCCCATTCAAAGAACTTAGGGTTCGTTATCTCTCCTCATTTTTCGTCTACTATGACAGAGTACGGTGGATCCTTTACAATAATCTCACCAACTTTTAAGGTTTACATCAATTAAGTAATTTGGGTTTTCCAAACTATATAGTTTGATGGCTTGAATTTTATAGGACATATGGCTAGGAGTTGATGAAGGGAGGCTGCTGAGAGGGAGAGGCTTAAGGATGATGAACTAGCCATTGTGCGTGGTATACAGTTTTGGATACAAATTGATTTTTGATTAAAACCAAGCTTCTGATACCATGAAGAAGTTTAGTAGTCTTAAGCTTAAGAAGAATGCGCTAAACTTGTATTATGTATGTCGATGAGTTGTCAACCTAACAACCTCCCATTATATAGGTAAGAGAAGCTGATATGTTGTGTTATACAAAGCATAGGACTCCTATTACATATAGCTGACTACATACTTACGCTAAGAACTATAACATACTATAACTAGGACTCCTACTCCTTATGAAACTCATTTTCAACATTCTCTTACTTTCAACTGATGGTAGCCTGATCGGAGATCTATCTTAGAGAAATAAGTAGTACCCTGAAGCTGATCGAAAAGATCATCAATTCTTGGAAGAGGATAATTGTTCTTGATGGTAACCTTGTTCAATTGATGATAATCTATACACATCCTAAGGGAACCATCTTTCTTTCTCACAAATAAGAGCAGAGCGCCCTATGGTGAGACACTTATTCGAATAAAGCCCTTATCAAGGAGATCTTTCAACTGTTTTTTAATCTCTTTCAACTCTACTGGTGCCATTATATATGGAGGAATAGAGATAGGACGAGTATCGGGAAGAATGTCTATGCCGAAGTCTATTTCTCTCTTAGGAGGGACTCCGGGTAGATCATCTGGAAAAACTGCTGGAAACTCTTTTACTATTAGAACAAACTGGATGGGAGGTGGCTCAACACTAAAGTCATTAACTCGGACTAAGGGATAGACACAACCCCACCCTTAGAAACTAACTTTCTCGCCTTAAGGTACGAAATAAAATGACCCTTAGGCACTGATGAACTATTACTCCACTCTATTACTGGCTCATTAGGAATCTGGAACTTGAAAACTCGAGTTCTACAATCTATTGATGCATAACAGAAATGAAGTCAGTCCATACCTAGAATGACATCAAAATCCAGCATGTCTAACTCAACTAAATCAGCCATGGTGTTTTTGTGATTAATGGAAATGACACAATCACGATATACTCGCTCATCTAAAATAGACTCCCCAACAGGTGTAGAAACACAAAAGGGTTCACAGAGTTTCTCAGGAAGAACATCAAACTTATTTGCAACATAAGGCGTTACAAAAGATAAACTTACTCCTGGGTCTAGCAAAGCATAAACATCAAAAGTAAAGACTTTGATCATACCAGTGACAACATCTGGAGAGTTCTCTTGCTCTTGACGATTAGTGATCGCATAAAGACAGTTTGTTCCTCCGCCAGTACCGAAAGTAGCTCCTCTAGGTGCAGCCATGTCTGGTGGAGCAACTGATGAAGATTGGGCTCTATTGCCCTGATTCCCACTACCTTGCCGGTTCTTAGGTCACTCTTTCATAAAGTGACCCTCTTGTCCACACTTGAAACAACCTGTGGAGCCATTGTGACACTTACCCGGGTGGGTTCTACCACACTTAGCACATACATGAGCCCAGTTACCTCCTTGTGTCACACTACCCTGAGACTGTGCAGGTCTAGCTCTGAAATGCTAGCAATTTTGACTATTATACTCACATTTGTTTCTGGGTGCAGGTGCACTAGCAGATGATGGAGTAGGCCCCTTTTGCTTTTGCTGAAAGGACAAATGGTTCACATTACTTTTCTACTGCTTGGACTCATTCCCTGCCTTAGCCTTCTTGTTTCTAAACTCCTCTTTATCCCTCAGCTTCTCTTCCTCAACCTGTTGAACATATACCATTAACCTCAATATATCCATGTCCCCAATTAGCATCGCTGCCCTGCCCTCTTTGCTTGATAGACGGGACAACCCAGCCACAAACAGACTCATTATACTCTTTATATCCGCAACCATCTCCGGAGCATAACTGGATAGTTGGGTGAACTCCAACCCATACTCATGAACACTTAGGGAATCTTGCTTAAGTGTGAGGAACTCTCGTACCTTATCCTCTTTCAGTTCTCGGGGAAAGAAATGCCTTAAGAAAGCCTCCTCAAAACATGCCCAACACGCAAGTGGTGCTTCCTTATCTCTACCCTTCTTCCACTGGTCAAACCAAGTCCTAGCAACATTCTTCAGTTGATATGCAGCTAGTTCAACTTGCTCAGTATCGGCAACGTGCATAACATCAAACACATTTTCCAATTCCTCAACAAAGCTCTCCGAATCCTCAATAGTGCTTGAACCAGTGAAACTTGAAGGGTTCATCCTTAAGAACTCTCGGATCCTCCAAGTATCAGTCACTTCCTATCTAGCTCCTCTTTGTTGCCCAACCTGGTTAGTCACAACTTGGCTCAACATCTGGATAGCCTCATGGAACTCAACATTGGTAACTTCTTCTTGGGGTTGCACTTCAGGTGCATTGGGTACCCCTTGCTCCTAAACATTACGCCTAGCAGGACGACCTCTAACAGCTCTTCGTGGAGGCATGATTAACTAAAAACACACGCAAACACGAATTAGAAAGAAACTTTTTAGAGATCAACTCTTACGCACGAAATGAGTATGAAAAAGTGATAATATTGTCACGACCCGGGAGCACCCCCTAGTCGTAACCGGCGTACTCGACCTCGAAGAGGTCTAATACAAGCCTCTTAGCATTCATTCATCGCATAGACACTAAAACCATAAGGAATTAAAAACTTTCTTTACCAAGAAAAC
>JAJOOO010020492.1:0-28215 GCA_029582685.1 Solanum piurae
CACCCACCCCTACCAGCCCCGCCCAACCCCCTCCCAAAAAAAAATTAAGTTTGTTTTTAAAAAATATTTTCAATTTCAAAAATTATTTTCTACTCTAGTATAAATAAAAGATATTTCTCAAAAACATTTTTCATTCATAAATCAAACACTACAAATCTTTTCCGAAAAATATTTTCTAGTCACCAACCAAACATGAGAAAATAAGTCAAAAATCAACTAGAAAATATTTTCCATGGAAAACATTTTCCTTCATATCAAACACACCCTAAGGCTACTTTTATGAGGTATGTTATCTAATTAAACTGATATCATATTTTTTATTCTATATCCTAGAGATGTTCCACCGAAATGATGCCTTAGTGAAGGAGTTAAAGCTACATGTGCATATAATCCCTAATTTCAACCAGTTGTTCAGTTGGGCTAATTTCAGTGATACACAACTATGGAGCAAGAGTTAGATTTAGGCTTCTGGAAAGTAGTTAATTCTGTTAGACAGCTAGAGTGAAAGCAGTTAGGCAGTTATAACTGATTTCTATTAGATTAGTGAATTAATATATGTACATATCAGTCATTCAATAACTATATAGCTTGTAATCAACTCATTGTACTATCATATATGGAAATACATAATTCTTCTCTATTCCTAAACTCTCTTCTTCTCTCTTAATTCTTCTTCTTCTTCAACTGTATTCTCGAGGTTACTCCTGAATCAGTAACTCGATCCTCGAATTCATTGAGAATTCCTGTAATCGAGTAACATTGGCATCGGAGTCATCTTTCCTTGGATTTTAATGGCGAAACGAACAAGGTCTGCCGATAATTCTCCAACAGAAATGGGGACTTCGGCAGGGGAAGTTACAAACATGAAGAGATTGGATCAAGTGGTCATGGAATTGAAGGAACATTTGGTCAGCAATCGAGAATCTGGAAGGGAGACAACTCCTATGCAACGGGACGGTCCTTCGGCTGCAACACTTTCTGAGGAGAGAATTCACAGACCCATGAGTCCTACCAGTTACAACACTCATAATTCCAATTTTTCAAGGTGGCAGAGAATGGAAGTTTTGAGGTTTTCTGGAGAGGATTTGAGATCTTGGTTGTTCAAGATCGAGCAGTTTTTTTATGCAAAATATTACTAATGGAGAGAAGGGATCACTTGCAGCCTTGCAACTGGAAGGAGAAGCTATACAGTGGCGTCTCTCTTTTATGAGATATAGCAATACTTACAACCTGCAACTTGGACCGAGAATGTGGTGGCCATGGTTGAAAGATTTGGTACCGACTTCGATGACCCTATGGAGGAGATTAAAAAAGATCAAGTAGGTGGGGAGCATAAATGAGTACCAAGCTATGTTTGAGAGACATCTGACTAGGGTGAAGCTTTCATAGGAAAATGCTATTAGTTGTTTCATTGGAGGGTTGAAGTATGAATTAAATATTGTTGTGAAGATAACCAATTCATATCATTGTCTCAGGCTTATAAAAGTGCAAGACTAGAGGAGGCCTATCTTGCTACGATATGGAAACCAACTGGACTTCAGAGTTTCAATTCCTCTAGGAGGATAAATGATCATAGAATGCAGAGTAAACAAGGGTTATTGCCAACATCAAGCACTAGTTACTCAGGGCCACACAAAGGTGTTAATAGGAAGACCTTGAGTATGGAAGAGATGAATGACAGAAGAGCTACGGGCCTTTGTTATTTTTGTGATGAAAAATATGTTTTTGGGCACAAATGCAAGAACGTTGAGCAATTATATCTGCTGGAGATAGAAGAACAAGAAGGAATGGAGGTAGATCCAGTAATAGAGTTGGATGGGCCATTGGAGGGACAAGAACGGGAACTTCAAAATCCTTGGAGCAACTAGAAATCTCTATTCATGCCTTAAATGGTTCTTTGAGATTGAAGACATTGAAGGTCATTGGTTACCACTTAGAAAGCCATTGCACATCTTAATTGATACAAGAAGTTCACACAACTTCATTGATTGAGCTAGTCAAGCAGTTAGGGTGCCAGATCAGATGTATTCGTCTTGAAAGGGTTGTAGCAGCCATTGGAAATGATATGCAAGTAAACAACATGTGCACCATTTCTTGGGTGTTTAGTGGTTGTTGACTTTAGGAGATATCAAAATGAATTTTTGTAAGCTCACAATGGAATTTTATTACAAAGGGAGGAAGCATTGTCTTAGAGGCGCAGGGAGCTAGATTACAACGAGCTGGGAAGTTGGCTAAAATCTCAGGTAATTAGTCTCAAAAGCGCGAAGCGAAGCAAGGCGCACTCACTGCACTTTTATGCTCTGAAGCGAGGCGCTGCTGAAAAAGCAAGCGCTTCAGCAGTAGAAGTGAGAAGTGGGCTTAAACAAAAGGCGACAAAAAGCTTGCTTAAATGAAAAAGGAGCTAGTTAGGGTTTTTTTAAAAAACTTGTATGCGTTTTTTAATTTCTGAAAATATACTTGGGCTACTGTGACTTCCAATTGTTTTCCCTCCGACTGCTGCAAGTTGCGACTTCTCTCAGGTTAGTTCTCTTCTTCTCTTTGATCGACTACTACTTTGTTTTTTTCTATTTTTGTATGTTGCCTACTGCTCTGTTCTACCTCCTTTTTTTTTCCTTAGTTTTTTTGTTACTGAGTTACTCTTCTTTTTTTTGCTTGTAGTAAGATGTATTTTCTTATTCAATGTCACAAAAAAGGGATCCGACTTGAGCGTATGAAACTCCTATGGGCAGTAACACAAAAGTCAAATGTGTCTTTTGTGATATGACATACAATGGCGGAATATTTCCTCACAAAAAACATCTTATTGGTTATAGAGATGTAAAAGTATGTCCGAAGGTCCCGGATAGTGTGAAGGAAGCGATCAAAGAGTATTTGCTGGAAAAAAAGAGAGTTTAAAACTCAAATGAACCAGGAAGCATCCATGGTTAATGTTCTTGATGATGATGAAATGGATGATGATGAAGTGAATATGCCAATGGGCCTCCCTCAATATGTCAAAAAAAATTCTTCAAGTAGTGGGAGTGGGTCATCCACCAATAACAATGTCAAAGGTCCTATAAATCTCTATTTCTCGCAAAAACCAAATGAAAAGAGAAAATGTGGGCCTATTGATTTAGAATCTTCTAGGAAGATTTTAAGGGATCTTGGTATATCTACTTTTGCTAGCTGAATGTATGATGCAGGACTTCCTTTCAATTCTGTTAATTACACCGAGAGTTTTGGTGAATTCATTGAGGCAGCCGACCAATATGGCCCTAGAATGAAGCCCCCCACCTATCATGAGGTAAGAGTTCCTTTTCTAACAAAGGAGGTGGAAAAGACAAACAAAATTGTAGAAGAACATGAGGTTCAATGGAAAACGTATGGTTGTTCCATTATGATGGATAAATGGACAGTGTAGGATTTCTAACGACTTTGCGTTGTTTTCAACCTCTCTTGAATGACTTTCACTTTCTCCATAGCTTGATGAACTAAGTCTGGTCCTATCAACCCAGCTTCACACACCTCAAACCATCCAATTGGAGATCTACACCTTCTCCCATAAAGCGCTTCATAAGGAGTCATTTGGATGCTAGAGTGGTAACTATTGTTGTAAGCAAATTCAATAAAAGGTAGGTGATCATCCAATTACCTTTGAAATCAATCACACAGGCCCTCAACATATCTTATAAAGTCTGAATAGTGCGCTCTGCTTGACCATTGAGGATGAAAAGCAGTACTTAGGTTCACCTTTGAACCCAAGCCTTTCTGAAAAGATTTCCAAAACTGTGCAGTAAATTGTGCTCATCTGTCTGAAATAATCGATATCGAAACCCCATGAAGTATGACGACCTCTTGAAGATACAACTTGTTATAGTCCTCTGCTGAATGGGTAGTCTTTACCGGAGTGGGCTGATTTGATCATTTGATCAACAATCACCCAAATAGAATCATGTTGCCTGCGAGACCTTGATAAACCTGTTATGAAATCCATATTGTTCATCTCCCACTTCCATTCCGAAGGTTATATTTTCTGAGCCATACCACCGGGCCTTTGGTGCTCTACTTTAACTTGTTGGCAATTCGGATACTTAGCAACAAATTCTGCAATGCCCTTCTTCAAATTGGGGCGCTCTGGCTGGCCTGCGGCGCCCCAGACCCCTCCCCAGAAAAATCCCAAATTTTCTTGCTCATTTTTCAACTCTAAAGCTTTTAGATTCGAATGGTTCCTTTCTCAAACGCTTAGAATCGAATACACAACCAAAATGTGCAAGAAACAACTCATAAACAACCTTAAATCTCATCAAACCACATCAAGAACTCCTCCAAAACTCAACAATCAAGATTCAAATGAAACTTCAATGAAAATACATCAAGAGCTCATAAACTTTTCTTTCAAGAATACAATTACGCTGAATTTAATCATGTTTGGCGCGTGGGTGAACTAACCCAACGCTATGTGATATCACATACCTCGTAGTTATCACCCCTTGACGAAATCCACAAGCAATTCTTCAAGACTTGGTGATTCCTTGCTTCTTCTTCTCTTTTCTCCTCTTCTTTTCTCTTCTCTCAAAACGCTAACTCAATTTCAATAGCGTAAATTGAATCCCATAAGTAGAGACCCCAACTTAATTATCAAAAATGAATTTAATTAATTGGGTAGTTAAAAAACCACAATACCCCTCTAAAATCCGATTTTGACTTTCCTTATCTAGACAGCCCAACTTCAAATGGGCATATCTCCCTCATACGAACTCGAAATTGCGCAAACTTGGCGGCGTTGGAAATATAATTCAAAAATATTTCCTACGGTACCTTGTAAAACACCTAAATTATCCTGATCTAGGAGTTATGGTCGTTTTAAGTTGACCAAAAACTCATACTTAACATAAGTTAACAGACTTTCCAGATTTTCATTCTTTACAAAAAATGACTCTTTCTAATTCTAGGTCTTTCACTTAGCGAGATGTTACAATGGTGTCCATAGACAATGAAAAATGATGCCCTTAGACTATGACACCTTCATATCATGATAAGCAGAAAATAAATTCTCAGGCACTGAGATGATGTCCGTAGGTCATGAAAGATGGTGTCTTTAGACCATGACACTTTTGGAACATAAATAATGAGTAAAGAGAGTGCATTTGTTTCGATGTAATTTGGGAATTAACTGATACTTGTGGCTTGATTCTATAGAAACTCGATATATATGTATTCATTGGGCTGCATGTGATTTCCATGACTTGGTTCAACAATATCTCCAATATAGTTATCGAGCTCAATATAGATTCAATTCTATGGCACAATATAATGCTCGTGCACATACAATTATCGGGTACAATGCAATGCTCGGGCATATGCAATTCTAGGGCACGATGTAATTTTCGGGCACATGCAATTTTCAGACACAAATGTAATTTATGGGCTCGTGTAATTATCAGGCACAATGCAATTCTCGGATATAATGCAATCTTCGGGCGCATGCAATATCTCGGGCACAATGCATTTCTCGGGCACATATAATTTTCAGGCACAATACAATTCTCTGGCTCATGCAATTCTTGGGACAATGCAATTTTCGGGGACAATGCAATCTTCGGGTACATGCAATTTTTTGGGCACAATGTAATATTCGAGCACATGTAATTTTTCAGGGACATGCAATCTTGGGGCACAATGCAATTTCTCAGGCACATGCAATCTCCGAGCTCATGCAATTTTTTGGGCATAATAGTTGAGAGCATAAAGCAACTTAGACATTCATCCTATTGGAAGGATAGAATGTCATTTAAAGACGATTGTCGGGCTCAGTATAAAGTATTTTGATTCTTCGTCTTATTTGGAAGGACACATTGCCATTTACTGGCGAGATTCGGTCTTTGTATAAAGTAGTTTGGTCATTCGTCTTATTGGAAAGACAGAGTGTCATTTACTGGCGATTGTTGGGCTTAGTATAAAGTAGTTTGGTCCTTCGTCTTATTGGAAGGGTAAAGTGTCATTTTCAGTGATTTCTTGGGGGATGTTTGAATTAATTCTTGCATATGTACCTGTCTTTTCTGCATTCAATAAAAAAATAGTTGGTTTATAAGAGGAAAGGTTGATTTGTATCTCTGCTTTGATCATCCCTTGATGTCATCTTGAAGGTTGACCTTTATTCTGAATGCAATTTTGCTTAGATTTTTTAGGTTTCCTCAAAAAATTCTACCCAGTGTAGAATTTTAGACTTTTTGATGTTTTACAGATAAAAAGTCGCTTCTCATGAATTTTTGAGATTCTCTCAAAAAATTTTCCCCAGTCTCTCCCCTGATATTCTCTAATTTGTTATTTCTTAATTGTATTCTATTAAGTTAAATCAAAGAAAATAATACATAAATTAGCCTTATAGCAAACTAAAATATAGTTATTTTCAATTAATATTGAAAGTGTAGCTAAAGAGTCCTATTAAATGCTAAAATATTGTTATTTTGAAAATTTAGAAATTATATCAAAGTAAATATTTTTATGTATAAAATAAAATTTTAAATCTATATATATAATGTTGGGTCGGGTAAGTTTGGTCTCGGATTGATTTTTTTTTAGTTAAAACCAATGCAACCTAAGTATAGTCGGATTTTTTTTTCAATACCAAACTTTTAGTCGGATTTTTTTTTCCGTTTTGACTCAATTTGCAATTTTGATTTCGAATTTATACACCCCTAGCTACTATACATTGATTTTATACCTAAAACCTAGATAACAATGTTATCATGGTCCAAAATGTCTAGTGTTATAAGGAGCAGAAAAAGAACATGTGTAGAAACAAATCTAAAATCAAAGAAGAATAGATATAACGCCGGAATTGGGATTAAACTTGTTGATAAAATGCTTCAACAAATATATTGTGAAGGACAAATTTGTGTGAATGGACGGCCGATTTTCTAATCTTAAACCTAAAGAGTCGAATGAAAAAAAACATCTTAAAAGACCAACCACCAACAAAACTGACTGCAAGTTTAAAGTGATTTACTACATAGTATTTCAAGGATTCTTCTGGTTTGAAATTACATTGTTGAGTTGAGGAGGTGTCAAGATAGAAGATTGTAAATTTGTTGGAGTTTTTATGTAGCCCTGCTATCCTAAGGAATCCTGAGAAAACTAGTACAAAAACATGTAAGTTGTGTTACTATTTGCATAAACAACATAGTTAGCTACTTTTAGGGTTTTTTAATTATTTTATTAGAGTCCTATGTGACTTGAATTTAGGAGTTAGTTCCTTGGTTTGTTATTTGAATTTTATGGATAAGTTAGTATCATATTTTTCTATTTTTAATTAGGAATTATATCTATAAATGTATATCTCTGAATTATTAATAAAATAATTTCCCTTTGACAATACTGCAATATTTTTTTCTCTCAAAGTCTTTCTATGTTATTTCTTTATTAAAAACACCAACAATTGGTATCTATAACCATCTTCTTGAGGGACTTGTGAGTAGAAAAATGGATTTCGAAAATAGATTTTAACGAATGGCTCCTCCTATTTTTGATGGTGAGAATTATCAACTATGAGTTGTGAGGATGGAAATCTACTTGGAGGCTCTTGATCTTTGGAAAGCCGTGGAAGAGGATTATGAAATTAATCTGCAGCCAAATAATTTCACCGTACCCCAAAGCAAGAGTCACAAGAAAAAGAAAACTATTAAGTCTAAGGCAAAAGCAACTTTTTTTGATGTTGTTTCGACAATTGTTTTCACGAAAATCATGACTCTCACATCACCAAAAGAAATTTGAAATTATCTGAAGAAAGAATATGCTGGAGATGAAAGAATACGAGGAATGAAGTATTAAATTAAATGACGAAATTCGAATTGCAGAGAATGAAAGAGTCAGAAACAGTAAAGGATTACTCTGACAGATTGCTTGGTATTCTCAACAAGGTAAGATTACTAGGAACTAAATTTAAAGATACAAGAATTGTTGAAAAAGTTCTTGTTATAGTGCCCGAAAGATATGAAGCATGTATAACTACCTTGAAAAACACAAAACACACAAGGTATGTCCTAAATTATCTTGACAGAATTGTTAAATTCTTTGAAGGCTCAAGAACAAAGGAGACTTATGAGGCAACATGACGTGGTTGAAGGAGCATTAATAGTCAGCCACAAAACTCAAAGCAAGGGTAAATTTTTGATAGTCAGCCACAAGACTCAAAGCAAGGGTAAATTTTTGATAGTCAGCCACAACACTCAAAGCAAGGGTAAATTTTTGAAAAATTACCCACCTTATCAGCACTGTGGAAAAAATCGGCATCCTCATATAAATGTTGGAAAAGACCAGATGCACAGTGCAAGATCTGCAAACAACTTGGTCATGAAGCTGCGATTTGCAAAAGCAAATTTTAAAAAGTTGAAACAATTGCCCAAGTCACTAGTGAAGAAGAAGAAGACCACTTATTTGTGGCAACTTATTTTTCAACCAAAAAATCTGATTTTTTGATGATTGATAGTGGTTGTACAAACCACATAACATATGAAAGAAATCTTTTTAAAGAGTTCATTCCTATGAAAAATAAGAAAGTCAGAATTGGGAATGGTGATTGTATTCCTGTAAAAGGAAAATGGCTTGTTGCAATTAAAATAAATTCAGGTACAAAAATAATTTCAGATGTTCTTTATGTGCCTGATATTGATAAACATTTGCTTAGTGTTGGTCAATTAATAGAAAAAAGATTTAAATTATTATTTGGAGACAAATATTGTCGAATCTTTGATTCTACTAAGCAATAGATTTTACAATTTGAAATGAGAGGTAAGAGCTTCTCATTTAATTCAATAGAAGATGCACACAAGCCTTGCAAGACAAAAAATGAATTGTTAGATTTGTTCACAAGATCAATTTCAGATGAGACTACAATTCCTAATCGAAGGAGTGTTGAGAATATGTTTATTGTAGAAATAAAACAGCTAGCCACTCTTAGGATTTTAAATTATTTTATTAGAGTCCTATATGACTTGAATTTAAGAATTAGTTCTTTTATTTGTCATTCGAATTTTACTAATAAGTTAGTAGCATATTTTTCTATTTTTAGGTAGGAATTATATCTATAAATGTATGTCACTGAATTATTAATAAAATAATTCCCTTTGACAATACTTCGATATTTTTTTCTCTCAAAGTCTTTCTCTGTTATTTACTTAATTTCTTTATTAAAAAAAAAACGTTACCAATTTCACACCGAGGCAAAGAAAATAAACCATCAGACCAATTTTAGCGAGAGTTGTAATCGCAACTCTTTTTGCTTGGAGTCCCCATTTCATTTTCAACAGGCATCTCTCTTCATGCTCTCATTTCCCAACTCAGTATAAAGGTCAGGATAGGAGCATATACCCAGAAAGTTAGACTACAATTTATTTGCCAACTTTTGGGCAATCTATTTCAAACTGACCCAGAACATGCTTAGACGACGATTCTTCGTCTGACAGAAATCATGTGGTCAAGTCAATTCCAGGCTAGTATCAGCTAATTTTGGCTCTCATTTGGCCATGTCCTTGAATAATTCAACGAGGCAGGATCAGAGTGAGCTTCATACTCACCATTGCTTCTTCCCCTTTTTCTTTCTCTTGTTTCCACTTCCACTACCGTTGCTTGTACTACTAGTACTCTTGGAGGTACTTCCAGCTGGTGTAGATGGGCTCTGTGGCGTGCTGCCATCAAAATCATTAAACATACCAGCTTGTACAGCATTCTGTAGCCACTCAACAAATTCTTCCTCGGTCATGCTCTCTTCCATATTTGGCATTGGCATCCCACCTTTTTGTCCTGAGCTACTTCTCTTCCCATTGCTGTTCTTCAAGGTTACACTAGTATTTACATGGAAGCTTGGTTTGTGACTGTTGACCGGACATCTCATTCCCTGCACAACCAGCATAATGTTCACTTAAGCACATAATCTAGATATCGAGGTACATCCGCGCAGTTAAATTAGGTCATTTCGATGATTAACGAACCTTAAAAGATCTAGAGGCACCCTCCATTTTAGAACTACAAAGTAAGGATAGGGTGTGTTTTTAAACATTTTTTTTTTAATTGTTCAAGCCAACTTAAGAAGAGACAAAATTACAAGTTGTTTGGGCTTAAGAATTGTCACAGCATAGTGAAGTGAAGCCACCGAGATCTTCCTTGACATGTCAGTTAACAAACTTGCCAATGATTTCTCAAACTAGTAGTGGAAACATAGAAGCAAACAGGGGATCCATATTTTTGGATTAGACCCATTCTATGATTCTACAGTGCTAATTATTCCTGTATATGAGCATTTTCTGTCCACTCAGAAAAATCCTCATCCATGGGAGTTGATCTTTCCTAAATATGGAGAAAAGACCAGTATAGTACCCATGGAAGATAAAATTGAAGTTGGTCCAAGCTTAACAAGTAACTATGATGGCATTAGAATCAGTCAGACAGACCCCCTTCCCTCCCCAAAAAATTAAGAGACATACGGTAAAACCTCACTAAATTAATATAGGTGGGACCATGAAATATTATTATTTTATAGAGATATTATTTAATCAATAAATTAATATTTACTGATTTAAAGAGTTTCGACACCGCAAAATTCATTTGGGAATGAAATCTCAGAAAATTTAAATGAATCCACTTGTGAAAACGTCATTCATGAACTTGAGATCATGATTAATGATCTCGGTTACCGCAATAAAATGGACGTTAATAACCTGTTGGATGAGTGAAAATGATACATGTTCATAGGTCTAGAGTTTAGGCCCAGAGCTTAGAAGAAATTGTGGATACCATTGAAAAAACTAATGTTGATGATAAAGTAGAAGATGATACAATACCTTTGGAACAAGTTACGGTCGGGAAACACTTATTACATTTAGAACTCTTCACAATTTTATGGTGCAGTTCAAAAAGACAACACTGAAACTTTTGGATGCAGTAAAAAAAGTTAGAGATGAGTTTCAACAAGATTTAAATTTTAACAAAAAAATAGAACACAATACAATCACGTTTCACTAAATTGTCTTAGATATATTTGTACTTTTAACGAATTACTAATTTATAATATTAATGGGACCATATATTTATATAGGGGTCTTCAGAAAATATATTATCTTATTATCTTATCGAAATGAGTGATTTTTTCCATTGGCCCAAGTCGGGACTGGAGAAAAATATTATCTTAGAGAGGTTATTAATTAATCGAGTATTAATTTAGTGAAGCTTTACCGTAAATGATTATTCAATTGGGATATGTGAGCCCAACAACAACACACCCAGGGAAATCCCACTAGGTGGGGAATTGGGATATGTGAGGCCCAACCACACAATTAACTTTAGTTCTCCTATGAGTTTTGCAGAAAGCTAACGAAGTCCACACCTTACCGTGATGATAAAAAGCAAAAAAATTCAATGATGACTACAGTAATGCACTTTGACCTTTATAGTGCTACCAACAAGTTCTTCCCAATTCCCAGACCAATTCAATTCCATCCAAGGAACATCAAAAAATTTTAAATGATGAGAAGAAAAACTTTACCTGACAGATATACCACTCAGTTGCGTTATAGATCCTGCTATCAGCACAAACATAGGCAACAGGATTATCTACCTGCACAGATTGGTGGAGATCAGTAGGGTAACATATACACAAGGATGAGAGATAGAGGAAAGAACTAAAGAGAATAAAATATTTAAAGAAGAGATTCATCATGAAAGATGACTCCTCAGAAGCTTTTATCTTTCTTGCTTTTTGATCAAATTAGTTGATACCTTCAGTAGCATTCCGAAAAAGAATGGATGTGAAGGCTGTTCAACCCATCCATCTCCATCTTTCGCTGGATGAAAATCTTTGCATTCCTATGAATGGAAGAGAAAAAGATAAATGTCCTTGCAAGAACCTAAGCTGAAGAGGAGGAAGACAACCTATGTATGCCAAAGTGCACAGAATTCAAGAATTTATAACATGCTTATACTGTGACTGGAGGGAAAACCTGGCACCATCTTGCTTTGGACTTAGTTTTCCTAGTGACAACCCAGACATGAAAGTTGCCACACTTTTTGCAAGTAATTCGTCGAGCTTCTCCAAGAGGATCCTCCCCCGCAGCTTCTGTCTGAGTGAAACCAGAGGTGAAGAATCCATAGCCACTACCCTGAAATTATTTGAGATAAGGATTAAGCATGACCCAGAGTCAAGTAAAAGTATAATCAAACATTACAATCCCACTATCAGGAGTACTTTCCAAAAATATTTCCTAATACAAGATACTTTTCTAAAATACAACTTGGGACCTAAAATAGAAAGTTGACATAAAACTGCACTGAAAGGAAGACATTTACTGATAGATGTCATTACTTATATGATGAACCTACTGGAGCTCATTCATATACATTCGAGCCCAGCTGGCAAAGAGGCAAAAGAGTAAAGACTTAAGACTGCGTAAGAAAACCCATTATTACTTAAAGTTGTTCCTGTTAAGATACGTTTCTCCAGATGGGTTCTTCAGCAAAAGGTGAGACTAAGCCCTCTTTTTCGAAAGAAAACGAAGCACTAAAGCCTTAGATATTTCACAAAACATGAGATTTGTCAAGGACTTGACCATTCTCATATTTCAGTTAGATATCATTAAAGTTCGTTTTTCCTATAGAAAAGGAAATTACTTTGACGCAAAGGAAATAGCACAAATTGAAACAAAAAATCTTTTTGCTGATCTCACTGTGTATCTGGCTAATACATAAAATGTAAAAAATCTGACTTCCGATGAACTACTTAAATGACTCAATTATATTAATTCCAACCTTTTGAGAAGGACTTTGGAACCGACGAAGGTAATTTACCAGCTCTTCCCTCTTCAATTCATCATCATATGCTTTTCGTTTTAAAGAATCAAGTAAAACCTGAAACAATCCAATTCTTATCAAGTGCATGATGAATACTAGATACAAAACTCAAATCACAGGAAAGAACCTTGTACCTCATAGGCGTTTTGAAGTTTCTTAAAAGCTTCAGCAGCCTTTTCATTACCCATATTTTTGTCAGGATGGACCAGCATTGCCTAATAGGAGATATAATTTAGTTGATTAGTAATTTCACTTTGATAGCAGGGCATTTCTAATGAAAGCATTATCAGACTTCAAAAAGCATGATGTCAGACGGATATTTTTAGAGTGAAAATTTCAGGAGGGTATAAACAATCACCTTTTTCCTATATTCTCTCTTGAGAACTGAAGCATCTATATTCTGAAATCGCATTAGGCCCAGTGCTGAATAGTGAGATGTACTGTTTAACAATCTGAGAACTTCATCTTCGGAAGTCATCTCAGCATCAGATCCACTAGTTGAAGGGATGCCAGTGTCACGATCAACAGGATGAACATACCCATCATCAGCAGATGGAGGCACTGATCCACTCGAACAGAAGCTAGGTTCACCTTGTACTCCAGTTGTTTGATCAGGAAAGGTGTGGGCCCTTCTTTGTTCATTTACATTGTTTCTTAAGAAGAATATGAGAATATCACTCGAAATAAATGACAAATTCAATACGAAGATTAAACCTATCCATCCAACATATGTCCATGCGCAATATACAGAATACAAAGTTATGACAAACACTGCAAACCGTTCATGTTTCAACCTGTAAAGAGCTCCTACATTTAAAGAAAAACAACACTAGGTGGATAAAACTAAAAAGTAAAAAGAAATCCTCAACACTAAGGGTGGCAAACAGGCGGGTCGAGTCGGATATGGATTGATAAAAAATGAGTCAAGTGAAAATGAATAAAATATTTGACCCGACCCATATTTGATATGGATAAAAATGGGTAAACCCAATGGATCATAAGTACTTCCAAATTACAAGATTTTTTTCTCTCTTTTTCTCCTTTTAGGGTGTGTTTGGTTATGAAGGAAATATTTACATGTTTCCCTAGAAAATATTTTCCTGATTTAAGGGAAGTTTGAATTTTTTTTCCTTAATGTATGGAAGTCATTTTTCTTAAATTAGAGGAATGTAAGTCCATTTTTAAAAAAATCCAAAACATTTAAATAAACCAACATGAGAAAATTGGAAAATATTTTTCTTCATAACAAACACACCCTTAATAAGTGTACTTTTTAGAGGTTCCTACATTCTTATATACTTTAAGGGGAGTGCAATTGGTGAATATCTATTTTTTTATCCATATTTTATAATGGATAATATGGGTTAACTATATTTGATCCACTTTTAAATAATTGGATAACCAACCCATTCAAAATGAGTTGGGTCGAGTGGATAACCATAAATTTTACCCGTTTTGCCACCCATACTCAACACTAAACTTGAAAACAATCACCTCCACTCAAGACCAGAAGAACTGCTGCCCAAAATCTTCCATAGAACCACAAGTAACTGATACTCACTGCAACAACTCCTAGAACTGCGATGATGAACCCAGTAAGAAGTCCAATAACAGCAACTACTGCCTGAATGTTAATACGAATTCATTACAGCAAGATATTGAAATGTTTCATAGAGATTATGCAGTTTAAGGAAAGGAATCTAATCAAGAATTAGAAAGAAAACACAAAGACAGCGTGACCACAGGAACTCCACAAAATCAATATACTAATTGAACAAAGTCCAAAACACTGCTGAAGAAATAGTCGGTCCCCAGAAAGAAAAAAAACATTTCACTTAAAAACTGTTGTGACCACCTTCAGTAATTCAAGTATTAACTGAAGGAAATGGAACAAAGTATACAGAATCAAAATCAGTAAAAGACAACTAATAGAGCCCTAAAGCATGAAATGACCAAAGTCAAAAGTGGATACAATGATTAATGTCCAATATTTTTTAACAAATTCACACACTTTTTATAAATAGCTTAATTCAGTGACTTCAATAATAAGAAAAAACTAGAGCTCCTCAAAACTATTTCTGGTTCAGCAGGAAATCATTCATTAGTCAACCATAAGTTGAAAAGCAACTAGGGTTAGATATTTATGCTTACAAACACCTTTTATCATCTCAGGGGTAGACATTGTTGCTATCCACACAAGAACAGAAGCTAGAAACTTACCAAAATCAATAGAAACTTGAATTTAGCGGCTGCAATCAAAGAAAGAACGCCACACCATATGACTGAGAAAATTGATGTCATCCCCATACACAGAAAGGACTCGATTCCTCTAAGAGCACAATCCAACCAAACCATTGATAATAAAAGCATTATATTTCCAAAATGCATGATCCACCTAACCACTATAGGGTATGCTTGCTGAACCTTTTCTTGAACATACCCAATCGCAACTAATAAATTGCTCTTTAAAGGATCAAGCAAAGGTTTCCACCTCTCTAACCACTGAATTGATACCTTTGAGACAGACAGAACCAACGTCATCAAGTTCCTAAAAACAACCATCATAGACACTTTAAAATTTTCTAATGTATTGTCTCCATCCAGTCCTGTTCCTAAGTGACCAAAACATCCCTTTGAATTATCTGAGTGCTTACTAGTGTGTGGAGATGTATCAGTTCCTTTTCCTGACTCAGAATCCACCCCTCTACTTTTACAACTTTGGAAAATTCCTGCATCAGTGCCTTCAGGCCCTGTTTCCTCTGGAATCGACAATGTATCAGTACCTTCCTTTTCCTTTTTCAGTGATCTTCTAGATTTGTTCTTGCTTTTCTTCTTGCCTTCACTTTCATGTTTATTGTTTAAGCTCTCTGTTATAGATATGCCAGAAAGGTTACCATTAAAAGGTTCTTCAGCATTTTTGCCTTCTGCCTCAGTCAGATTACTGTTTTCATTCTCATTTAGCAATCCAGATCCAGAATCTGAAACTCCTTTTCTGTACTTCTGTCGGTTTCCTTTGCGATCCATTGACTATTTATGGTATCAAAAAACTCTAGCAACAAGCCAGTTCAACTCATCTCCAGTGTCCTCATCATATATCAAAAGTCCTGTGTCGCAAGCAATACGAAAGTAAGCAAATTTTCAGGAAATTTCAAGCATCAACAAAAGCTTTAAGGTGCCACCGCTTAGATAACCAAACAATGAACACGCATACAGGCATATCTCATTCTTAATGCATGCAACTCAGTCAAATTAGCTTTCTTCACAATTGGCAGCCGTGACTGTAAAGGAAACAACATTCTCCTCATGCTTATTCCCTCAACTACAGATAATAATGGACACTTTGGCTTAAAAATGTGGCAATCTTCCAGTTCTAGGCAGATAAAAAGGAAGTTTTTTAGAGTATCGTTCATTCACTCGTACTCAATCAGAAACCTATCGTTCATTATTAACCTTCTTTCTTTGCAATATACTGTCGTCTTCCCTGAGATTTTCCTTGATCTAGTCATGTTATCAGTAAACCACTGTGTGCTCACTGCTCTCAATTAATATCAATTTCCTTTAATCAGGAAATACATAAACTAATCTAATGGAAGGGCAATACAAGGAATTAATAATGTCATGCATCCAACATCACCGGTTTGAATGGGTTTCTGCAATGTCTTCTACTTGAAACAACAAATACAAGAGAAATTATTGGTTATCTTTTAAAATCATATTGAACTTTAAACATACGGAATCTTGTCATTCTATATTAAATTCTGAGGAAGGTAATCTTTTAGAATTTACAAAATAAGGTCAATCTTTGGGGTAGTCCAATCAGGTCTACAAAGCAGGATGGAGGAACCGAATTTAAAAGAGGGAATAACTTAAGCGTAAGAATTTGGTGATATATCAATGTGAATTGTGCAGTAGGACATTTTGCAAGGCCACCTGAGGCTTGCTTCCTAAAATCAGAATCTGAACTGGCAACAATTTTGAGTCTAGTTTTGTGTCTAAGGAAGAAAAGAAAATTTACAGCAGTTCCTATCTTAATAACAAAAAGAAAAAAGCAAATACCGCAATATCTACTTTGGATTACATCTTTGAATATCATGTACCAGGGAAATCATTTGAGGAAGGATAAACTCTTAGAAGTGAACTAAGCTACTATTTAAGACAAATGCAAAGAAATTCTACTAGTAATTAAAGATGCCCCAAAAGAAAAGATTTTTAAAGTAAACCAATGAAAAAAATCATTCCATATGAATATATATCAAATGCCCAGATGCTTTCTAGCATGTAATCCATCAAAAACTGCTTAAGACTATAGTACATCATTTTTATCCAAATTAACTCTTCTAAAAGCAGCAGCATCAACAGGCAAAACTACAACTAAACTATGAAATTAATATCAAAATGTGGGATACAAGATGACCAAACCAATTAAGGAAATTTATCACTATAATTAATACATACCTCTTTTCCAGTGAACATATGGAACAACAAAGAAAGTGAATACTCCCTAACATACTCAAAATTATTCTACACCAACTTTCTACTATAGTAGAAGCATGGGTAGCAGCACTTGGTATCAACATGGCTGTTTTTTGTCATTAAAAATGAAGTGAAGGGTAATTTTAACTTTTCACTATAACTTATATGTACGTGTCTTTCTCCTAGCATTTGAAAAGCCATGTAATGTGCCAATTTCCTATTTTTCTTCTCCAAATCTAAAATCTTCCATAACTTACTCTCAGTTCTCTCCAAAAATGGCATCAGAAACATAGAAGAGACCGCCGACCGCCGAGTTTCATGCTTTCTTACTGCTTTCCACAAAATCATTGTTTTAGAGATCCACCAATTGAGTAGGTAAGTGTCTTATGTGCAACTTTTTAAAAGGTATTGGTTAGTTCTATTTTTCTTTCCATATATACCTGGTTTTTGTTGTTTCTGGTTCTAATATATTGGTGGGTCGTTGCATTTAAGTTATTTATAGTTGTATATGTGTAGTTTTTCTCCATTCACTCCATAACTCTTAATTTTATGAGAAGCAAAAATTAATTATATCTTCCTATTAATTTGATTTGTAAAAATGGATTAATTTTGCTCGTGAAGCTTGATTTTGAAAATAAGCTCTTAAGTACTCACTATTGTTGTCTTCTTTTCAGATTGTGCTACTCAGCTTGTTGTTTCACCTTTCTGGTAGTTGTTCTTGCAAATTATAGACAGGCATTTTGATGATCCAATGTATTTATTAAATATACATTAACTATTGTACTGCTTCGGAAACTGAAATTCTGCGAAAGTAAGTTATAGGCCTAAAATTGAGTTGGTTAGTTTTTGCGCTAGATATGTATGTTAATTTCCAATTCACTAAATTACCCATAGGTTTTTGGTACTTGATGGTACTAATTCATCTACTCAAAATCATCAACTCCTTTAGCATATATTTTTTATTAACATTTTTTTTTTGAAACGGGTAACTTTTTTCTATTTACTTAATGTTTGTATCTGTTGTGTAATTAGATACCAAATATGTTTCCCGCAATTTCATAGATTACCTATTCCTGATTTATTCCTATACCTGATTAAGATACATAGAATGTATCAAATTTTCATTAATCTTATGATCGTAAATATGTGAGGTGGAAAGTTAATGTACCAAAATGTCTTTAATCTTATCAACGTGTTTGATGTTTCATTAGAAAGGAATATTTTGAAATATGTCAATTCACTAGCCTTTTGATCAATAATGCGCAAGAACGCAAAAAGAAAAAAACTAGTTCTTTGATTCTTTGTATTAGTGGGTCATAGATTGCATAAGTAGTGCAACATGAATTACCCTGTTGGTTGAAAGTACTATATCATCCTATTTTAGATCAATAAAGCATAATATTTCATTGGTCTAAGCACCATGATGCCGAAGGATTCAACGAAGCGATGAAATCTTAAAGTTTTGTTTTTTTCAAGTGTCATTAGAGATATTCTGTCAATCTCACAAGATCTATCAAGGTTTTTGTCCAGGTATATGATCGATCAAGCATTTGGGGAGGAGGAAGAGATATTTCCCAACCACTATTAAGATCGATTAATAGTTATGAAAGTTAATTTATCATTACATCAGGTTAATTTCACTTTTAACCTGAAAAGGATGTTATTTTAGATTGTCAGTTATTAGGATTGTTTTCTGTTAATCTACACCATTTCATTTGTTTGGCCACTACATTGTCTTCTAAGGATGGAGATGTCTTTTTGGATGGAATGATGCCAAACTACTGCCTGCATGTACACAATGAGTGCCAAAATTGTCTAGACAAAAGTGTTAACATTTTTTAGCATAAAATTTATTGAGCCCTTTTGGATATATATCTGCTTTGGGCTCTCATAGAACACTTGAGGCTTTTCATGGGATGATATTTATATCCTCGTGTGGTAAAGGAGATTTTTTTTCTAACGGTAGGTAATGCTTGTGAGATCCTCGATAGAAATTATAAATCTTGTGCTTGGTGTATTGTGATTTGTACTGACTACGATGCTGACGCAATAAAATGGTTGTAGTGTTGTTTCTATTGCTTATGTGTACTTTTTTCATCATTTGATTCTTGTACATTGAAAATGGGACTCAACTTTTTAACTGCAAATATGAGGTTGTGAGGGGTAAAGGCATTTTTCGGATACAGATCAAAGATAATATGGTTCCTGACTTTTCTCTTATCAGTTTAGATCATTCAAAGTTGTGATTTATGTGTGTCAATAAATAGTAAGAGTTCCGTGTAATATATTTTGTTTGAGTAGTGTTGAGGCCTTTAGATACTTACATCTTAAATTAACATATGCAGTGTATTCTTAGGAGAGGTTATTTACTTTTCCCAGCAGATATTTAGATATTTTTGTTTGTAAATGTGTGTGTTTTCTTTTCTCTCGTCATTTATTCCTCTCATTTGTTTTGCCAAAAGATTTGGCTGTTAATTTTGGCCCCTGCACTATCTTTTTGAAGTGTCAAATTGAAGAGAGCTCCAATGCTTTATAAAGGTACACGACACAGTCGGCCAAATTTTCTCCCACTTCAACATGAAGCCTCCAACATATATTTTGCCTGTCACGACGTAACAAAATTACAACCGTAATTAAGAAAATCAAGATGACTACCACCAACATAGTGACGGACTGTGTTACTATTTCGCCTTTTGTGACATCGGCTACGGTGACAGTGCAAGGGCTATAGCTCAGTAGGTGTGTACATATATTGGCAGTCTTTTACTATGACACGATCTTCAACTACTACTTTATGCTGATTTTTCAGTTGACGCCTTACAAGTATTTCTAACTTTTGTCGCATCATATATGTTGGGCTCGTGCATGCACAGGCAACTTCTATCTAGTAATTCTAAGAAATGGCAGCAAAGAAACACTGTATTGAAGATATAGATCATAATAACCAGAACACATTGACCCGTAAAGCATATTAAGACTGACTCGAACAAATAGCTTCAAAAGATTAAGACATGCAAAGGTCCAAATGGACTCATTAACAGTAAACAAATGACAGCTAAATAGCAAAGGCTTACTGAAAACTAACAAGGGCAAATTTAATATCAACAAAGATTTATCAGGAACAGTTAAGTGGAGGAACTCAGGGAAAAACTTAATAAAATGCATCCGGAGTCATCAAACAGAGAATACAGCACACTGACTGATCAACAACAAAGAAAAAGAAATGAGATGTAATATTACCTTTTCCTGGGCAGAGACGAAGTTGAGAGATACTAAAATCTAGACTCCAAACCTCTGGAATGGAATTTATAGGAGTGAATTAGGGCTTGAAAACATGATAAGGATCAGGGAAATTGAAATTTGAAATTCATATGCTGGCTAGATTTGAACAAATCCTCAATGAATTCTCAGAGAAATCAGTCTCATCTGGCCTTGTTCTGGTGTCGTACTGGCTGGGTCGAGAAGAAGAAGATGAGGGTCGGTCCAGTCGTTTGTACGTTGTGTGTATGTATGGCTTCTCGGAACTGTGTATTCTTGTCTGTATTGGGGTTTGTTGCATTTTTGGGCCAACAAAATTGGGAGGAATAGCCTCATTTAGTACTGGGTTGGGAGTCCATATGTGGTTATATTTGCAATTACGAAATGGCCATTTGGATTTTAATTATAGTCAACTCAATCTAAAAATGTAGTTTTATTTAGTAGATCCGTCTTAAAATTGAATAAGACAAATTGATACTAATTAATTAACGAGCTTTTTAATCTTAATAAAATAAAATAATTAGCTTAAATACAAACTATTAACTCAAAATATAAAGGGAAAAGGATCAAAAATACTCCTCAACTTTGTTTTATTGGTTGATATGTCCTTACCGTTAAAACAAAGTTATTTTTACCCTGCCGTTATTAATTTCACCATTTTTATCCCTCAATTGAATGGAAAACCCAAATAAACTAAAATTACCCCAATTTTCTGTTTTAATCAGAACCCGACCCATTTATATCAAATTAAAATCCTAAACACATCTCTCTAATCTTCTCCATCTCCTTCCTCCATTGAAACACATTCTACTAAAATTGACAGCAAATGTTCTGTAGTAAAACTCATGCATATTTGTCTTTCCTACTAAAATTGCACCACTATATCGTAATCTTGACACAGGAACCCCATCTACTTTCACCTGGTGAACCTTAGGAAACCATTTAGAACCACCTGCACTTTTTTACAGGGAAAAATGTTTAGCTAAAAATGGCAGAGATATTTACCGAGGAAGTATAAAGTTAAACAAATACTCTTTTGAAGGATGAAAATAGCAATCACTGTCATCCTTTACTGCAATGAAAATCCCATCCAAGATTGACAGTGGGTTTCCTCCATGACCACATTCAATAGAGGAAGGAGATGAAGAAGATTAGAGAGATTTAGCACACTAGTATGGTCGGAGCTTGGAGCTCGTTCAATCATCGGATTTTACTTTCCTCCGGGCAGATCTGAAACCATGATATTGCTTGCTTGTTGAACCTAGCCGGATATGAAGTTGTGGCTGTTGTTTTCGAGCCTTGATGCTCGCCTGATTGTGCTATTGGTTTGATCTGTTAGCGGTGCTTCAGTTGTTTTTCGGTGGGGTTTTGGTCGGAGTTTTATTGGTTGGTTGTTTGGAGGTCGGAGAACTGGTGGTCATTTGTTGGTTGTTTTAGCTTGGGTGATGGAGGTCTGGGTTCTGGTGGGCTGAAGTGTGATTTTACCACCGGATTTTGGCGTGGAGAGGGTGGTGTTTGAGAGCTGTTTCAGGTCGATTTCACGGCTGTTTGAATGATTTCGGCGGTGAGTGGTTTGTTTAATGTTGTTCCATCTTGGAACTGGCCGGAAATGGAGAAGAAAGGTCATGCTATGGTCACCGTAAAGTAGAGGAAAATGGGTTTGTTGTTAATGTTCTCTGCTTGGTGTCGTTTCTGGTTTTTGGGGGTTTTGAGTGGTGGTTTCAGGTGGTCGTTTGGAGGTTATTTCGATGGTGTTTCGCCGGAAAAAGGAGAAAATGAATGGGGTTTGAGTGGTGGTTTCAGGTGGTCATTTGGAGGTTATTTCGATGGTGTTTCACCGGAAAAAGGAGAAAATGAATGGGGTTTGAGTGGTGGTTTCAGGTGGTCGTTTGGAGGTTATTTCGGTGGTGTTTTGCGAGGAAAAAAAGGAGAAAATGAATGGGGTTTTGGGTTGCCGGAACTTGATTTGGGGTTTTAATTTTGTATAAATGGGTCGAGTTCAGATTAAAAAGAGAAAATCGGGTCGTTTAATTGAAATTGGGTAATTTTAGTTGATTTAGGTTTTCTATCCAATTGAGGGGTAAAAATGGTGAAATTAGTAACGGCAGGGGTAAAAATAACTTCATCTTAACGATAAGGGTATAGTCAACCAATAAAACAAAGTTAATGGGTATTTTTGACCCTTTTCTCAAATATAAATTATAATTAAACTAAACTAATTAACAAAAATATTTTTTTGTGATATGATTTTTGAATATAAATAAAGGTAGTAAATACATTATTTGAAAATGACAAAATAACTTGAAAATACTTTTAATTTTATAAATACTAATTATTTCAAAGTTTGAAATTGAAGAAATTCGATAGTTTATCCATATTGCGGAGGGCTTGAGCGTCAACAAAGTAAAACTAACATATATTCAACTAATCAAAATTTTTTAATGATTTTTAAAGTTGATCACCATGAATTTTACTTCATATATTCTGTTTGGTTACATTTTTCTCTTCATTGACACTTTTCTTCATTGAGACTCATATATTCTGTTTGGTTACACCTTTGCCCTTTTTGGTGATTTTCAGTTTTGACTATTCTACTAACAATGAAGGTTGTTGACATTCTTACACTAAATATATCTCTGCAATATTTCTGTTGAATTTTTTTTTGAATATTCTCCTCATTTGAAATTATATGTGATATATTTCATCATTTCCTAGTACAACCAAAGATACAATGAGCTCCTCTTTAACTATCCAAAAAAGGTAAAATTAATGAAAACGAACTGTATATTATTTAATTTTTTGACCCAACTTATGATTTAAAATCCACATAGTTGGGCTTTAATTTGAAAGCAAAAAGCAATACTTCAATAAGCTCATTTAATCAATCAATTGTAGTCATTCATGCATTAGTCTTGTGTATTACTAGTACCTTGTTTGGTATTCTTTTTCAACCTATATATAATTAATGCTTGCATTAGTTATACACTCTATTGTGTATTAAGGTGTGTATTGTTAATACCATAGATTTCTAGGTATTAGCAATGCAATGGTTTTAATATATGCATTAACTCAATTAAAAACCCGATTTCCTCTCAATACCGTTTTTATCTTTTCCACCATAATAGTGAAGGGTATATTGTAAATAATATTTTAATGCAATACATTCTATTTTTAATGCATCAAACCAAACAGTGCATAAAAATAATTCATGTACAATTAATGCAAGCATAACTAATACATGCATTGATAATGCAAGCATTACTAATACACTTTATTTAGCATTATTTTTATACACTCTACCAAATGACCTCGTGACTTGAATATATATGTATTAAAGAAATTGCTAAACTTGGACTTAATTCGAGTAGATTTTCCCACTTTTACTCTTATGCAAGTAATCTCACCATCCCTTCACGTCTCAATCTTGATAAAACACCAACAATACATTGTATTCATATCTTAACCTTGTCAAATAATTATTTTTACCAAACATTAAAAAAACCAGTTAACACTGAATCTATAAGACTATCATACAAGTATAAAAACAAATTTAAATGTACAGGGTAGTATATGTTGGATTTAAGCAAGGTATGAATGAAAAATTGAGAAATGTGGAGAACAGGGAAACAAGTGGAGGGAAAAATGAAAAGTTATTGAAAATGATAAGACATTTCTTTCATATTGGTAGAAGAAAGATAAAGTTTTGTTTTTATATTAGCAAACACTTCTTTTAACTCTTAAAGGGTTAGGTAAAGGGTGCCCCTCGCGTCGTCGTCGCCGTTACTTGCTCGGCTTCGCGAATCTAGGCGAATTGGGGCTAGAAAACGAAGAAGGAAAAAGTTGGGCAAATCTGGGTACCAAATCCGCGTCGCGGACCTGTTCCTCAGGATTGATAAAATTTTCTCCGCGGCGCAGAGTGGTTACAGACAGTTCTGCCTCAAAAGTTATTTCGCGACCAAATAATTAAAATCATCTCCGCGTCGCGGACTTGCTTTCAGACAGTGATTTCTTGATCTTTTCTCATGTTTAACTATCTAAAAACACTCCTAAACATCATGAGATCTTTCCTATCACAAATCACAATCCTTGAATCCATAATTAAATTCAAGGAAAGTTAAGAGTCAAGTTAGAAGTTAAGAAGCAAGTCAACAGAAATTCTTTAACGTTTTCAAAAAGTTTTTTCCAAATGTTTTAACTTTGTTTTAAGACTTAAAGTTCAAGTTGAGTAAAGGTTAAAGAGTAAAGTTTGAAGTTCATTTCTTCAAAAGTATATGGGTACTATGTATTCCCAAAGGGTTTAAAATGTTTTCACATTTAAACAAGAAAGGAAACCTCGGTTTCCAAAGAGCCTTCGGGCTAGTTTTCAGAAAAGAGTAATCGCTTTCTAAATAAAGCAAGAGAGGAAACTTTCATTTCCAAGATACCCTTTGAGCACTAATCTCAAATCACAGAAAGAAATATGTTTTAAACATAAGAGCTAATATAAAAAAAATGGGAGTAGTATTGAGCACCGATATGGGGGAGAGTTCAGACAACTCATAACCCCCATAAACCATGTAGCCATCATGGGTAGAAAAGGATCATAATTTTAGATGATTCCTTTAGTGCTTTTTAGCATAGACTAGTGGATCCACTTAGTAGTTCAGGTTCTATACCCCCGGCAAGGTCACGGCCCTGGCAGCGTGAGGCAAAATGTTGTATCATCACAATAGCTCTTACGTGATGTTTGTCGGTTAGAGAAACTCCCACAGAAGTAATTGTATTCTTATATACACAATTTATTGTATTTTTACGTACATTTTAGAGTTATATGTATCTTTGCATACACACAGAGTTGACATCATGTTTTAAACAACTTTTCTTTATATTGCACTTGTTTTACACTCTTTATATTGAAATGAGTTCAGTTATGTTGAGTTGAGTTGAGCCAGGTAAGTTCTTCAGATTCTTTTCAAGCCTATGTTGTGTTTAGCATTCCAACTCGCATACTCGTACATTCAATGTACTGATGCCAGTTGTCATGCATCTTATTATGATGCAGACACAGGCATCTAGCACATCATTGATCCAGTGAGCACTCCAGAGTTAGTTGGTGAGCCTCCTTGCATTCTAGAGGACTCATTTTTATTGCTTTTAGTTATTTTATTAGTTCATTAGGATGTCGTGGGGTTTGTCCCGACATCCATCTCAGTTGTTTTAGAGGCTTCATAGACAGTCAGATGTTAGTTCTTTAGTCTTTTCATTGTCATTTCATATGTTAAGACTTGAGCTGCCATTTTGGCCTAGTTGAATGTTTGAATTTTAAGCATTCTCAGTATTTTATTATTCAAGTGAGTATAGTGCTTTTGATCATTATAAATATGCATAGAGTCTTCCACTGAGTTAAGTAAGTCAGGCCAAGGGTTCGTTTGGGGCCAACAATTGTTCTCGAGTGCCAGCCACATCCGGGGTGTAGACTCGGGGCGTGACAAACTTGGTATCAGAGCACAGAGTTCAAGAGTCCTAGGGAGTCTATGAAGCAATGTATGTAGAGTCCTAGTTATCGGTGTGAAGCGCGCCACATCTATAATTAGGAGGCTGCAATATTTAGGAAATTCCTTCACTTATTTCATACTCATTTCTTGCGTTAGAGTTTTATCTCTAAAAAGTTTCTTTCTAACTCGTGCTTACGGGTAATCGATTATAAGTTGGACTGTTTGAGAGTGCTTTCATGGGGCGTTTCTTTCCCAGTGAGCTAAGAGAAACAAAGAGATGGTTGTTGTCATAAGGAGTAGGATAAATTTATTCGTTGTTGGGTTGACTCGTCTGTCAAGTAAGGAAAGTAAGGTAGCCATGCTAATAGGTTACATGGGCATAACAATGCTGATGATCCATGTGCAACAACTTGAGGAGGACCAGCCGCAGGATAGAGAAGTGTTTAAGAATAAGAGGACTAAGACATCAGGGAATTAAATCTGGACAACAAAAGAGTAACGCGAAACGGTCTTCTTTCCAACATAAAAAGAAAGGACTTGCTCCATCAGCTGCTAGTGCACCTGTACCAAGGAACAAATGTGAGTACAATAGTCAGAATTCTCAAAACTTCAGAGCTAGACCTACGCATTCGCAAGGTAGTAAGGCACAAGGGGGTACTAAGACTCATGCATGTGCTAAGTGTGGTAAGATCCACTTAGGGGTGTGTCGTGATGGCTCCACTAGTTGCTTCAAGTGTGGCCAGAACGGTCATTTTATGAGAGGGTGTCCTAAGAACAGGCAGTGTAATGGTAATGGGGGCAATAAAGCCCAGTCTTCTTTAGTTGCTCCACCAGACAGAGCTGCATCTAGATGAACTACTTCAGGGGCAAGCGGAGGAGGAAACCGTCTTTATGCTATCACTAGTCTCCAAGAGCAAGAGGATTCGCCAGATGTTGTCACTGGTATGATCCAAGTCTTCAATTTTGATGTTCTTCCTGAGCAACTTCTTGAGCCCTTCAGTGTTTCTGCACCTGTTGGTGAGTCTATTATAGTAGAGAAAGTCTATGGTGATTGTACCTTTTTCCGTCAATCACAAGAGTACATGGCTGACTTAGTTGAGTTAGACATAGTAGTTTTTTATGTCATTCTAGGTATGGACTGGTTTCATGCCTGTTATGCATCAATAGATTGTAGAACTCAAGTAGTCAAGTTCCAATTTCCCAGTAAACCAGTTATAGAGTGGAAGAGCAGTTCAACAGCGCCTAAAGGTCATTTTTCCGTACCTTAAGGTGAGAAAGTTGGTTTCCAAGGGGTGTGTCTATCACTTAGTCCGAGTTAATGACTCTAGTGTTGAGATACCTCATAATCAGTCAGTTTTAGTAGTAAAAGATTTTCCAGAAGTCTTTCCAGATGATCTTTCCGGAGTTCATCCTGAGAGAGAGATAGACTTCGGTATAGACCTTTTTCCAGATACTCTTCCTATATCTATTCCGCCATATAGAATGGCACCAACAAAGTTGAAAGAGTTAAAAGATCTCTTAGAGAAAGGTTTTATTCGACCAAGTGTCTCACCTTGGGGCACTCCGGTCCTATTTGTGAGAAAGAAGGATGGTTCCATTAGGATGTGTATAGATTACCGTCAGTTGAAAAAAGGTTACCATCAAGAATAAGTATCCTTTTCCGAGAATCGAATATCTTTTCGATCAACTTCAGGGTGCCTCTTGTTTTTCAAAAATAGACCTCAGATCAGGCTACAATCAAATGAAAGTAAGGGAATATGATATTCCAAAGACATTATTTCGGATCCGTTATGGTCATTATGAGTTCTTAGTGATGTCCTTTGGTTTGACCAATGCGCCTGCAACATTCATGGACCTTATGAATAGAGTATTCAAGCCTTATTTAGATATGTTTGTGAATGAGGAAGTTTCTCCCCAAGATGTGCAAAATGGTCAAGGTGTGCAATGCAATCAAGTTCCTATAGGTGAGCAAGAGAATGAGGTTCCGGTGGTTCCCCCGGATATGACCAATGAAGAGATTAGGTCGGCTTTCTTAATCTTGGCTCGAGCCATGGCGGCTCAAGCGAATAGAGACGTAGGACCTAGGGTGAATACTAATGAGGTTACTATGGCTTCTAAGTTGAGAGACTTTGTGAGGATGAATCCTCCGGTGTTTCTAGGTTCTAAGGTGGGAGAGGATCCCCAAGAATTT
>JAJOOO010020493.1:0-20802 GCA_029582685.1 Solanum piurae
CTTCCACCCACTTCGATACATAATCAACCGCAACAAGAATATACTTCATCCCATGTGAACTCACAAATGGACCCATAAAATCAATGCCCCATACATCAAACAACTCTATCACCAATATATGATTCATAGGAAGCTCTTACCTCTTTGAAATCCCTCTTTCTCTTTGGCAATGATCACAAGACTTGGCGAAATCATGAGCATCTTAGTGGATAGTAGGCCAGTAGTATCCACACTGCAAAATCTTATGTGTGTTGGAATACCACTATGATGCCCACCAACAGGCGATGAATGACATGCTTCAAGTACACTCAACATCTCAATTTCGGGCACACAACGACGAATAATCCCATCAGCACAACTACGATACAAGTAAGGCTCATCCCAAAAGAATTTATTCACATCATGCATAAACTGTTTTCTTTGGTGAAAAGACAAATTCGGGGGCACAATGTCGCTTGCCAAATAATTAGAAAAGTCTGCGAACCAAGGAATCAGATCATGAGAAGCAGCCAATACATGTTCATCTAGAAAAGCATCATTAATTTCATCCATATCACCAAGCTTTAGCATAGCCTCTTCCTCTAATCTGAACAAGTGATCGGCAACTTGATTTTCGGTCCCCTTTCTATCTTTTACCACAGAATTAAACTATTGCAGCAATAATACCCATCTAATCAATCTCGACTTTGAATCCTTCTTTGCCATCAAATATCTCAATGCAGAATGGTCAGTATGCACTATAACATTGGTACCAAGCAAGTAGGATCGAAATTTCTCGAATGCGAAAACTACCGCAAGAAGCTCTTGTTCAGTCACAGTATAATTTTTCTGGGCAACATTTAGAGCCTTGCTAGCATAGTAAATAGGGTGAAGAATTTTCTCTCACCTCTGTCCCAATACTACATCAAGCGCCACGCCACTCACATCGCACATTACCTCAAACAGTTGTCCCCAATCCGGTGAAATAATGATAGGTGCAGTAACCAATTTCTCCTTCAACTCTCCAAATGCTCTCAGACAAGCATCATCAAAATCAAACTTATACTCCTTTTCGAGCAGTTTGCACAATGGATGTACAATTTTTGAGAAGTCTTTGATGAACCTCCTATAGAAACCTGCATGCCCAAGAAAACTTCTAACACCTTTTATAGAGATAGGTGGTGGAAGATTTTCTATTACTTCTACTTTTGCTCTATCAACCTCAATGCCTTTCTCAGAAATCCGATGACCCAGAACTATCCCTTCTTTTACCATAAAGTGGCACTTCTCCCAATTTAGCACCAGATTGCAGTCTTCACACCTTTTAAGCACCACAGCTAAATGATCCAGACATCGATCAAAAGAGTCACCTACCACAGAGAAATCATTCATGAATACTTCAATAGTGTCCTCCACCATATCAGAGAATATTGACATCATACAACGTTGGAAGGTCGCTGGAGCATTGCACAACCCAAAGGGCATCCGTTTGAAGGCGAAAGTCCCATAAGGGCAAGTGAAGGTTGTCTTCTCTTGGTCCTCCGAAGCTATGGAAATCTGATTGTAACCCGAATAACCATCAAGAAAACAATACCAACCCTTACCAGCAAGTATATCCAACATCTGATCCATGAATGACATAGGGAAATAGTCATTTTCTGTCCAAGCATTTAGTTTTCGATAGTCCATTCAGACTCTCCATCCAGTCACGGGCCACATCGAAATAAGCTTGTTTCTCTCATTAGGCACCACAGTAATCCCACCTTTCTTGGGAACACATTGAACAGGGCATACCCAACTACTATCTGCAATGGGATAGATAACTCCATCATCCAACCACTTAATGATCTCCTTTTTAACTACCTCTTGCATATGTGAATTTAATCTTCTTTGGTGCTCAATACTAGGTTTGTGATTTGGCATGAGTTGGATTTTGTGGGAATAAATACCAGGAGGAATCCCAATAATATCCTCAATAGTCCACCCAATAGCTCGCTTGAACCTCTTTAACACAGTCACCCACCACTCTACTTGTCTCGCATTTATATCTGCCGCAATGATGACCGGCAAAGTGTTATCTCTTCCCAAGAATACATACCTCAAATGTGGTGGTAAAGCCTTAAGGTCAAATTTCGGTGCCTCCACAATAGATGGTCTCGCTGGTGGGGACTCACGATTCTTCATGTCTAACTCATACTTCTTTTGTTTTGACCGATATTCACACCTATCGAGTGCAGCTACCAACTCATCGTACTCTTCAATACCATCACTATCGAAATTCATCATAACTGCTGCTAGTGCCTCAACACTGAGTCGCTCTTCAATTTGCACTTTTGTTCCACTCTCAACTCTGTAGGTTATAGCAGATATTGTTTGGAGCTCACCACTCTGCTTCATGGACCTACAAATGTTGAAAGTTTTTTCTTTATTGTTCAGTCTAAACTTCATATGTCCCTTCTCCATATCAACCAATGCACGACCTGTGGCAAGGAATGGTCTCCCAAGGATGATGGGAACATCAAATTCAACCTCACAGTTAAGAATCACAAAATCCGCTGGAAAGATGAACGACTACATTTTTACTAGCACATCATGGAGTACACCAATGGGCCTTTTTACGGTTCGATCGGCCATAAGTAGTCGCATCGTAGTAGGTTTTGGATCCCCTAGACCAAACTTCTTGTAAATAGACAATGACATGAGGTTGATGCTAGCGCCAAGATCACACATTGCCTTAGCAAAGTGTAACAACCCAATAGTATATGGGATCGTAAAAGCACCAGGGTCTTCCTTCTTCTGCACAAGAGATCTTGTAGCAATAACGCTATAATGTTGTAATCTATCATCATCTTCAAAACTCACAAACCTTTTCTTTGTTACCATATCTTTCATAAACTTCGCATACCCAGTCATTTGCTCCAAAGCTTCTATCAGAGGAACATTGATGGAAAGCTGCTTCAACATAGTGATAAACCTGCGATATTTACCATCTCCAGTCTTCTTCACTAACCTCTATGGAAAAGGTGGTGGAGGTCTAGGTATGGGGACCACTTTATGAGATATCTCCGCTTCTTCCTCTGTCGCATTCTCAGACTCTTCTCTAACCTCTACCACAACATCTTCTTTTTTAATCTCAACATCCACCGCAGATGGCATAGGTGGATCTATGGTTTGCTTACCCCCACGAGTAGTAACTGCCATACAATGACCATCATTCTTTGGATTCTGGATGGTGTTGCTAGGAAGAGTGTCAGGTTGATGTGGGTTCACTGTAGTAGAAAACTAAGTCATCTGCTGCTCTAGATGCTTTATTGACATTGTATGGGCATCAACCTTTTGACCAATACCAGACAAGTCATTTCTCATCTCCTTCACATTCTCATCAATTGCATCAAACCTTCTCATCATCTTATGCATCATATCTTCAATACGGGCCATATTGCCTCCAGCTTCCCTAGTACCAGATTCCCGATTTTGAGGGGGAACATAAGGTCCAACCCGATCGTTTCTGTTGCCATAGTTATTCTGGTTGTAGTTGTTGTCGCGATTGAAGTTCCCATCCTGGACATATTGACCCTCTCGGTTGTAATTGCCATAGTTCCGACCTTGGTTTCCTTGACCCTTGGTCCTCATCTGAGCCATCTCCTCACGAATCTCATCTGCAGATTGTTTTTTTGTAGCATGAACGGCAAATGTGTTTCTCCCAGTATCCGACCTCCTAGTGCTCCATGCTTTATTATTGCGAGAGATCTTCTCCAGTTTTTTTACACTCTGTGCGTATGTGCACTCACCATATGATCCTCCAACAATAGTATCTAGCACTGCTTTATTGTTGTCATCCTGACCTCGATAGAAATATTCCTCCAGTGATTCATCATCAATATGGTGATTCGGAACACCTCTTACAAATGTAGTGAACTTATCCCAAGAGCTACTCACAGACTCTCCAGGTAGTGCCAGAAAATTATTGATCCTATCTTTGTGATTGAGCTTCTTGGACACTGGATAATATCTTGCTAAGAACACATCATTCAGTTGCTCCCATGTATAGATTGAGTTATAAGGGAGCTCAGTGAACCATACAGCAGCATCGCCTGTCAGTAATAGAGGGAACACTCGCAACCCGATGACATCCATATCTAAGTCTGGTAGACCTACACAACGTTTGCAAACCACCCTTAGCTTAGCTATGTGAGCATGTGGCTCCTATGATGGTGACCCCGAGAACAAGCCCCTCGCTGTAAGCATCTGCATCAAGCTACTGGTCACTACAAATGTGTCCCCCGGAGGCAAAGGGGGTAGGACAAGAGGTCCATCTGAGTCAGCAATATGGACGTTGCCCCTATAGTTGTCATGCAGTCGTGGACCTGGTGGATCCTGCACCCTCAATGCATCTCCCAATTGATTTTCAGCTAGAACCTGGTTGTTCCCACCAACTACCCTCGGAGGTTGCAACTCAACTTCATCACCTAGATTGCCTCCGATAGGATTAACTTGTGAATTGTTCATTCTTTGCAAAGTTTGGTTCAACTCTGGATCGTACGGGGTAAGTGGTTCACCCTGGCTCCGTGTACTTGGCATACAGTAGAGTCAGAACCTGAGAGAGACAAAAAGAAAAAGAAAAAGTAAAATTAGGAAATATTTGACTAACGTTCAGTAATGTAGTTAAAATAAATCTAAAAGCCAATTTATCCGGTAGCGGTGCCAAAATTTGATACACTCAAATTACACCTCTTTTAAGAAACATAAGCGATCATTATCAAGTAAAGAATCCAACTTGTAGGTTGGGGTCGTTCCACGAGGAAAATGGTTTAGACTTTACCTTAACCAACAATTATATTCAATTAGTCAAATTACTTCCAAAAACAAGTAATTAAAAGGGGTTTTTTTGTGAAATAAAATTGTAAGAATTCAGTAAGTAATTTAGTACTCAAAAGTCAATTTTGGTTGTTATCAAGATGAGAGAATTAATTAGGGTATACGTGTTCCCCACAAGCTCATAACGCAGTAATCCTAGTAATAGCAATCCTTTCCTAGTGTACTACATGCAAAGTGATAAGTTAGGTATCTCTAAATCCTTGGTCCGGCATCTAGAAAATTGCACCCCGCACCTTGGTCCGGCTACGTGTGTATAATTTACTAACCCTTACCTTTACCTCATATTAGACATCACATCGATGTTTGGCTAAGTTATTACTTCGCACCAATTGACACTTAGCCTATTAGATAGTATCACACTAAATCTATGTTGATAATTCTTTTCTTGTTGATTACCTCCTTGGTCCGACAAGTAGCAACAAGGCGAGTTTTAACGTTTGCAACCGTTAAAAAGACTTATAAACGAAAGAATTATCAATGTATGCAAAACACTATTCAAGAATTGCTTATTTACTATCTCTCATGGTTCCCACAACCCTAGTTGTGGAGTTTAGTTACCCATAATCATATGAACACAATTCATTGTTTTAGATGAAAGAATTATGAACTTACGTAAGAAGAATAATAAACCCAGAAATTCAAATTGAATTGCAACACCAAAATCTTCAAAACGAACTCAGAAAATTAAGAATTTCTAAAGTTGCAAGTTAATCTCCCAAGTCAAGAACTAAAATAAAAGTAATGAAATCCAATCCCAAAAGCGAGGTTTACATGCCCTATTTATAGAAAACAAGTCCTAAATAAAAAGGAAACAAAATAAGGAAAGTATGTTCAGGCACACGTCTTCATTCCACGAGACTGACTCATGGATCATCAATGGATCTACGGTCCGTGAGTCCCTTCCGTCAGCCAGGACTTAGAAAATATTTCGGCTTCCAAAAAAAATCAGCTTCTCTGAAACAAACGACGGAACTGTAGTACGGACCGTAGATTGATGTACGGTCCGTCAATCCCTCTCCGTAGCTCCATACTTGGAATCTTCAAAAATCAGGTACTGGAACCCTCACATTATCAATCTACGGATCAACAGTATGGTCCATAGATCAATCTACGGACCTTTAATGGTCACCGTGGTTCCACACTTAGTCAGATTTCCCTGATTTGCCTTCCATGCCATGCCTGCTGATCTACGACCACCATCTACAGAGCGTTAATGGACCTACGGTCCGTAGATCACCTCCGTAGATGCCCTTTTATGCATTTCTTTCAGGTGTCTCTTTACTTCCGCGCCTGAACATCTTTCCTGCAAAATATGATAAAAGCACATAAAAACCAACACAAAAAGGCCCTAGACACACACAACTTGTAAGTGAAATGTCTTAAAAATATAGTAAACTCACGGTATATCAGGGCGCCAGCCCTAAATTATAGATCATTATTCTTGGCGTACTGACTAGCGTGGCACACTAGACACCCCTGGCGTATTGGTGGTGCGTTACCCTAGGCACCGCCCAGAAAACCAGACGATTTTCTTTGCTCATTTTCTCACCCTAGTTTGCCTAAATTCGAACGGTTTCTTCCCTAATCACTTGGATTAGATTACTCAACATAATTACACTTTAATGTACTCAATACAGCCCTCCAAACACTCACTTTCATCTCAAGAAATCATCAAAATCCCAACAAAACAAGTTTTAGAATGAAACTTCAATCTTTCAATCTTCATGGATGAATTCGAATATGAAAATCATGTTTGGCGTGTGGGTGAATGAACCCAACATTATGGAAACTTACAAACCTCTTAGGGATCATACCATGGCGAAAATCCGCAACAACCTTGACGAACGCCTTGATCCTTTCCTCTTTTCTCCTCTTTTCTCTTCTTTTCTCCTCTTTTCTCTTTTTGAACTCTCAACTAAAACCCTAGGCATATATTAGGATTATAAAACTGAACCTAATCAGATTATACCCCTAAAACCTAACTAAAACTGAATTAAATCTGATTGGGTAAGGACAAGACCAAAATACCCCTTACTATTTTTGGGTAACTTTCCTTATTTGGACAACCTGACTTCAAAAGGGCATATCTCACTCACCCAAACTCTAAATTTAGCAAACTTGGTGGAGTTGGAAAGATAATTTAAAGAAATTTCATTAGCTATCTTGTAGCCCACCTAAGTCATCATGTATTAAGAGTTATGGTCATTTGAAGTTGATATAAAACTTAGAAGAACTTAGGAATGACTTGAATGAATTCCCTTTAATTCTTCTTGGAACTCAAGGTGCTACATCTAGTGACCTTAACACTTAAGAAAATTTAAATTCCTTGGTAAAATACTACTCACGATGAAGAATGGTTCGAGTCTTAGCACAAAATAATTATGGGGTGTTACACTCACGACCTAGTAGTCTCAAGTACAAAGCTACTAAAAAGAGTACAAGTCCCAAAAGTGGACCAAAATATAGATTTGTCTCGTAAATAAAATACTAGCCAAAATCTATATATACATAAGGAAATAAACTGAACTAGGACGCCGTTAGCTCACCCTTAACTCCGAAGATCCTCATAGATGGCTCGAACTCAATGCTAATAACTGGTGCTTGGATCTACATAAAAAAATAGATGCAAAGTGTAGTATGAGTACCAAAACAAAAGGTACCCAGTAGGTATCATAGGATGACTGAGCTTGAGTAGGTTGTATTGTTTATTGTTTGTACTTGTCGAGCTTATAGGGCCAAGTAGATGGCTATTTGACTAGTGTTTGTTTGCTAGATCAGAAGCAGGTCAGTACACACATCTTATTTTCGACTTTCTTACTTGATTACTTTTAGTATATTATGATACTTACTCAATTATTCTAGTGTCATTCATACTTAGGACATAGTTTCATGATGATGTATCGTTGCTTGGGGTGTTGTATTCTTGCATGCAAGTCCTTAAAAATAGGTATACATGTCTCATTAATAGTGTAGTCGAGTTCTAGAAGATCGGTTAGCTTCACTTCATTTGGAGTTGTCAGATCTAGAGGTTTGCTAGTGTTTCGTCATGTTCAACTTATGGGTAGGTCGAAGTCCTATCCCGGTCAAGTATATTACTTTTAAGGCTTACAGAGTTTGAGTTATATAGATGTGTGTTGCAAGTTATGTTGAGCTTGTTTTTCCCTTTTAGCACAATGACCTATCGGCCTTGATCGTAGATGGTTATGTATGTTCAGTTTATATGTTTCTGGATATCATGGTGGCCTCCATAACTTACACATGATTTAATTTTGTTATATATAAATTGTTGGGGTTAACTGAGACTATTGCAAGTTTGTTGACGAGGACCTTGCAGGCTAAATGCTTATTTTTAAGTCGAGATATACGTATTTATTTTCTTGATTTTGTGATTGATATTACGCTGATAGCATAGTGGTCCAATATGGGTCAACTCATGGTGAAGTGTAGCACCATGTACAATTGCATCCCTAAGTTAGCGAGTAATAGAAAATTTAGTAGGCTGATTTGGTCTCTAATTTCAAGATTTTTAGTTAATAATTAAATCGATAATCCAAATCTGATTTTATTAAAATAATATTGTATCCCTAATTATATCATAGTGACTTTAGATTTTAAAAACATACTCTATTGTTTTTTGCATTTTATAGTTGTTGTTTTAGTGATGCTATTTTCTTTCTAAAATCGTTGACTTGGTGGGGGGTTCTACCCAACAGTGTAACGGTGAATTGACCTTGTTTTTTTATTTGAGAGATTGCTACAGTTGCTACTGCATTCAAGTTTGCTACTTGGCTAGAAAGAAAAAAAGTTTGATAAGTAATAACGAATTTGAATTTGCTTTTAGTTGTAATTTGTGTAGACTTTTATGCATGAAGATAGTTTATATATGAACAAATGAAAATAAGAGAAAGAAAAAATTAGAAAAACATTTTCTTATCGGTTAGCCCAAAACTGAAACATTAAGGATGAAAAAATCAATTAATCAAAATCAATAATAAATGTCTTATTAAGGGCCCGTTTGGCCATATGATATGAAATCATGAGATGAAGTTGAAGTTTTGTTTGGACATGTAATTTGGAATTTTTTATATTTGTATGTTTTCTCATAAGCATAAAAGTCTCATAAGTTGTAAAATTATTAAAATTATCTCAATTATTTATACAATCTTACCAAATAAGCAAAAAAGTATAAAATCGCATAATACATTATTACAAAGCTAGTCTAAAAAATATAATATTTATTGATCAAAACCTTAATTCAATAAAAAATAAAATTGACGTTAGTTGTAGTGTTAAAATTGTTAGTGTAGAATTGTCACGTCTAGGATTAGAGAAATCAAGGACTATATTGATGATTAAAATTGTCGAGTACATACTACTTGTATAGAGAGTGAATTGTAGAGTCCTAAGGTAGCTATACTTAGAATTCTACTACCATAACTATTACTACTACTATAATAATGCAATTATAAATAATCTTATCCTAGTTAGAATCCTACTGCAATAACTATCACTACTATAATAATACTGCAATTATAAATAATTTGATCCTAATCGTAAATCAAATCCTAGTTGACTTCAACTAGTACAAGAAGTAGCATCCTGGTCGATATAAGTAGCCTAGTCCTAGTGTGACTCTAAACTCTGCCGTACATATTGATTGGACCAGGTTGTGAAACTTGTTCCATATCTTCAGTTTCCTTTATCTTCAACACTCCCCTCAAGTTAGAGAGTGGAGGAACGGTTACTCCTAGCTTGCTTCAAAAATCCAGCAAAAACTTGTTTTGTCAATACTTCGGTATGAATATGATTTCAAGTCGTTGTTTGTGGTAGTTCATCTGCAGATTGATACGAGTAGTCCCACCTGTAAAAACACGTAAGAACAGTATATTTATTCCTACCACATGACTCAGTATTGTTTCTCTCCTTATTTTCACTTGAGAAACTTTGATTATTTGGAGAATCTAGTCCATATTGACTGTTCTGAGAACCTGTTCCCTGTCCAACAAGCTTAAATCTTCTTTCTCTGTAGTTGAAGTTGTTGTTTCCTCTTCCCCTGCCACTTTGGGCAGAGAATAACATGCTATGATTTTGTTGTAGCACCTCTTCTTCATCTTTCCTTATATCAAAATTCCTGAGAGCATTAACAAATTGATTAAGGGTGGAATATGGTGTCTTACCTAATAAGACAGCCCTGAAGGTATTGTATTTGAGATCTACACCTCTAGAAAAATTAATTACTTTGTTATTTTCATCCACATGTTTGTGAATGGTTGCAAAACCATCACATATATCTTTGAATTCCTTGATGTATTCATCAATCTTTTTGGTTCCTAGCCTAACACTTACCAGTTGTTGTTTGAGCTGAAACTCCTTATCTTTTATTGCTCGAAGATATGTTTTCTTTTATCAAGGTACTTGAGATCCAATTCCTTAACATCACATCTTTCTCCTCCTGGTCATCAATGATGTCATTATCTTCTACATCCTTCTCAAGTGCTACAACTTTCTAGTAGTTTGTCTAGTGAAACAACTACTTTTAGTTGGTTCATCCTCTGTGATGAGATAAATTAGTCTCATCACTTGGTTCAATTGAGATATTTGTGTCCTCCATATGAGATAGTTTGTTTGTTTAAGTTTAATGGAGCAAGCGGCAATGAGTTGGTGAAGCGAGGAGGTCAACATAGTGTTGGTAGTGGAGGCCATTGCGATTGAATGTGTGATTTTTATTTTTTTGATCAATACTCAAAGAGTGAAATAGCTTATGTGCTCTGATACCATGTAGAATCACATTTAGGATTAGAGAAATCAAAAATTATATTGATGATTAAAATTATCGAGTACATACTCATTATATAGGGAGAATTTTAGAGTCCTAAGCTAGAGAGTCCTACTACAATAACTATTACTTCAATAATAAAAATGCAATTATAAATAATTTAATCCTAGTTAGAGTTCTACTATATAAGTATCCTAGTCCTAGTGTGACTCTAACTCTGTTATATATTTTGATTGGATCAGGTTGTTAAACCTATTCCATATCTTCAGTTTCCTTTATCTTCAACAATTAGTAGCTAAGAAAAATGTTTTTTTTCAATTAATGACAAATGGTTAGTCTTGTCCACTCAATATAATGATGAACTTTTTTAATTATTAAACATTGATTCAAATGAAGTAGTAATAAATTTGATCAAAAATAGTGAATTTGGTGAATATAAATAATAAATTAAAAATTGATTTGAAATAAAAATAAATTTTATATTGGCGAGAATAATCGTTATATGAGATATAAATTATTTAAAAGGTAATGATATGAATTAAATTTTTTATTTACATATGAAATAAATGACTAGTAGAAATATATAAATTAAATGTGAGTTTTTTTTAACAAAATATAAATTTGTGAGTCAATTTTTATATTTAAAAAATCACAAATCATGATTTTTAGAGAATTTGAAATTTCATCTCATAATATGAAATTATGAGATATAAACATGAAATTACATATCCAAATACTAATTTTATCTCACGATCAAATACCTACTAATTTAATTATGAATTTAGTATATTTACAAAATGATATAAATACCAAATATACATTAAAGCCGACCAAACCGACCAATACCCCCAACAAAAAGCAGATAAAAATGGGCACAAAGTACACCAGCATTATCACTTTTCCGTAATTATCTCATTTAAAAATTCATTGTATAGCGGTCCCATTAGGTTGAAAATTTGACAGTGTTATCAAAGTTGCTGGTTTTTGCTTTTCTTGGATAAAGTAATCAATGCTACAAAACAATACTCACTCCGATATTTGCATCAAATGGAGTATTTGATTTTTAATTTTAAAATATAAGAAAAATTTACTTTCTCCGAGTGATTTAATTTAACTTGAAACAAAGTTTAAAAAATAAAAAAGAAATTTTAATGTTGTAATTTTAAATTAAAGTTATGTTAAATGTACTAAAATATTCTTTAATTTTATGACCTTAAATATGTCATGTAAAAAGTTAAAGTTAAAATATTATCAAAATTCTTTTTATCTTTTTTTTAAACAAGCTAAAAAGAAATAAAACCTTTGTTTTTTTAAACAGAGGAGTAAAAAGTTTTTGTTAGACAAACACATAAATTTGTATTTTCAGATGAGATATTTTAAAGTAAAAAGAAAAGAGAAGTGGAGGTATCAGCTGAGCTGAGGATGGATAGAGCAACACCTGTACGGAGCTCCCATACCACCACCGCCGATCTGCTCACATGGTCTGAGGTTCCGCCGTCGTCCAACTCTTCTGCTGTCGCCGCCTCCGCCAGTGCTTCTCGTTCTCATCAGGCGAGTCATAAATGGTCATCATTTTAATTTATTGCGCCATTTGGGGGTTTTGCTTATCTGTTTGCTCCTTTCGTGGCAGCCTTCTGATGGAATCAGTAAGGCTGTGTTTGGTGGTCAGGTAACTGATGAAGAAGCTGATAGCTTGAACAAACGGTAAGACAGACAGACAGACACACACAAGTGATTTAATTCGATTTTAATCTCTTTGTTCTAGCATGCATAACTTTTTAAAAGTTTGATCTCTTGGATCTGATTGATGCATTTTTATTATATTATTTTTAATCTGCTCATGCATGTCTTTCCTGATCTATATCTAATGCTCTTTGTTTAAATTGCAAGTTTGTTTAATGTGACTCCAAATCTCTTACGCTATCAAAATGAGCTTTATTTCTTTGGGAAGTTGCCGTAATTACTGAGACTCGGTAGAGCGACGGGCCAATGAGCCCAATTGTGTTGATTACTTCACATAGCTAACAACATTGTCTTCAGCATCATTGGTTTATTTGTTTATTAATTCTGTACCAAATTTTAACTTCAATTTCAAATTCCAAATTCTCCCTAAAGTAGAGATTTCAAATTCTAAGTTATGATTTTAAACTTTTTTCAAATATAAAACTTGACCCATAAGTTTATATTCTAAAAAAAAAAGATGCATATATAATTCTAAATCTTGCAAAAAAAGCAAAACCACAGTGGATGTGAAAAAATTGTTTGTACCATATGAGGGGATTATTGATAACACTCAAATTATACCCAAAAAGAAGCATAAATCAGCTGTTGTTCAAATATAGAACCTAACCAAGGTTAGAGGGTTAATCCCACGAGGAGTATGGTTTGCATCCAGATCAATTGTGGTTATTTACTCTCTTAGTCGTATTATTTCCAAAAGGGGGAGTTGTGTAACAATCAATCTTTACGTATTCAAAAGTAAACAAGTAACAAAGTATCAATGTAACGCGTTTTTAATTAATGAGAGATGAATGGGGTTTTGTGATCCACATGAGTTCACAACACATTAAGACCATATATTAGTAACCTCTTCTAGTGTGTAGCCAGCGTAGCATGCAAGATTGTAAGTTAAGTTCACTTAAGTGGTTGGTCCCCCACCACGCAACTTGATCAGTCTACAGGTGTTTGCTTTACTAACGCTTCTGATCCAAAATTAACTATTCATGTACAATGTCAAGCTATTAGATGAGGGTTGATAGCTTCAAATCTCTGTTGTAAATCTTTTTCCCATTCGTTACCCCTTAGGTCCAACAAGTAAGAATAAGACGAATTCTAACGTTGCATCCGTTAATCACTTTGTTGAATTTTCATCTCTTTTTCGTCACTCATCTGCCTAGTAAAGTCTTCCGACTACAAATTTTGTTTGGTAGCATCCTCAGTGATGAACTTCTTAATTAAGGCTTCCTAAATAACTTTTGCGTCTTTGCACCTATAATATACATCTAATTAGGGGTGTACAAGTCAAACCGTAAAGTCAAACCGAACCGACGAACCAAATCAAACCGAAAAAAAAAAACGATTTGTGGTTTGATTTGGTTGGTTTGGCGTTGGAAAAAAAAAACCAACCACTCTTGGTTTGGTTTGGTTTGGTTTTCAAAGAAAAAAAGTCAAATCGAACCCAAACCAAACCGACATAATATAAATATGTAATTTTATTTTATTTATAGATAAAAAATATTATTTATAATCTACTTTGTTAATATATTTTTAGTTAGTTTATAGTTTTCCGTGTTTATATATATTATTTCAAATCTGGGCTTGCAAAACTTTGTAAATATTTTATTTTGTACTAAGATCAGAAATTATAATAATATTATTATAGTTTTTCAAATTCGTAGTTAACAATTTACTTTGTAAATATTTCTTTTTGTATTCAGTTTGATTGTTGCCTTTGATCTTATTAATTTAACATATTGAATGTTGATATTTCCAAAAAATATATTTTATACTCATGTGAATTTTATCGTCTTTTCGAAGATTTCTATTCGTTTAACATTTTTTAAGTTTAGCTTATCACACAGGTAAGTGAAAATATATTTGATCTCTTTTTCAAACACCGTATAGTTGTAAAAAACCGAAAAAACCCGAAAGAACCGACTAAAGTCGAATTTGAAAAACCCGACTTTATGTGGTTTGATTTGATTTTTAGATTTAATAAACCGACATAATTGGTTTAGGTGTTTTTAATAAAAAATCAAACCAAACCGACCTATTTACACCCCTACATCTAATAGTTCGTTATAAATAGTTTTTTATATGATATGGCGACATACTTTATTGGCGTATTGCCATGAACTCAGAATTTTATTAACCAGGTTGTGGATGTAACATTGCATGTTCCTTGAAACATCAAACAAGGAAAAAATCCATTCTTGCCACCTTTTGAAATTCTGATTAGTAAGAGTTTCATTATTTGACACGTCCGAAAATGGTTAGGGCATATGATAGGACAACTGGAACTGGAGCAGCGGGGGTAGCATCGACATTGGCGGTATCAGGAATAGTTTTTGTTCATATGGATAATAACAAGTCGATATTGAATCTACGCATTAAAAGAGAGTGCTTGAACTGCTACTAAATTGTGAGGATGAATTATTAACTCTTAATGAATTCATAGTCCTTAAGGATAGTGATTTATAGCAGTAAATGTGATTATTAACGCGCATGACCTATTGGCACGAAACCGCGTTGAACAAGGGGTCAAAATGTGATTGGTAAATCTGACTTATAAGAATCATGGGTTCATAGAAATTTTCTATTTCACCAGCAATTCTTTAAGTTAAATTTTTTTTTCTTCTGATAACCGAGAAATCCGTCTGTGACCCGCCCTTTGGACCAATCACAGCCTTTTAAACTCGGTGGATAATGGGCCTGCCCCTCTACCCTTCTCCACTTAAATACCGGGTTTCGCTTTGCATGGTGTGGGGCTTGAACCTGTGACCTAAGCCACAAATCCTCCACCTTGTGCCACTTGAGCTAGGCCTTGGGGGTTTCTTTAAGTTAAATTTTATTGGTCTAAGTTTGGTTCATAGTCCAAAAGACACCAAACTTGTTGCATTTTGATCATACGAAACCAACAAATCTTATATTCTTTTTCTTAAAATCTTTTGAAATATGTGGGGAATTGTTAGCAATATAATAATTATTTCAAAATATTTATTTGGACATCAAGTTAGTTTGGGCCAAAATAAGACATTTTTCATGTGACCCTAACTTGATGACCAAGTACTGAAAGGGTTACATGTAAAATGTCTTACTTTGGCCCAAATTAACTTGATGTCCAAATAAATCTTTTGAAATAACTATTATATTGCTAGCATTTATTTATTTAAAAGAACATGAAATTATGTGATTTATTAATTTGACGCCTTAGGATATTCGGACACTTTATTTATGAATTATGGTTTGCTCATTTGGTAAGATTGTATAAGAGTTGGGAAGTTTGATAGTTTTCACAAATTACGGAGTTTTCATTTTTATGTGAAAAAATAGAACTTAAGAAAACCAAGTTACATGACCAAATAAAATTTCAACTCCAAATCAATTTGATTTCAAATGGTCACACACATAGAGTTAACAAAGTGGTCACCACACATGGAGTTGAGTTGCTTGTTTGTGATACATGACATTTATTCGCAGACATTTCAATTTATTCTTTAGCTATTGATAATTTGATATCTGGACTCTGGTACATGTGTTTTAAGAGGGTGTTTGGATTGACTTAAAAGTTGGTCAAACCTATTTTTAAGTCAATTTTTGACTTCTGGAAGTGTTTGACAAGTATAAAAAATGACTTAAAATAAGTTAGGAAGTATTTGACAAGGTAAAAAAATGACTTAAAATAAGTCAAAAACCAAAAGTAGGTCTCCCCTATTTTTTATTTTTTGACTTAAAAATACTTTTTTAAGTCTATCCTAACGGCCTCTAAAACTGGACATCTGAAGTATGTTAGACTGGAAGTGTAAAAACTTCAAGTATTTCACTAACAAGTGAGAAGTCTACTCGGCAAAATTTTAGGAAAATAAAAGTCTATGATGAACAGTTTTTATTGTCCTTAAGATCATATTACCAGAATCTGGAAATTCAGACATCATCAGGATTAAATTGGTGAAAGTTACAGCTTCATACTGGTCTCTGTTTACTTTGAAAAGCCAAAATTATCATTCAATTTTATTAATATCCTCATCTTTGGCCTACTTGAAATAGGTTGTATAAGATTATATTACCAGAGTCTGGAAATTCAGACGTCGGCAGGATTAAATTGGTGAAAATTACAGCTTCATACTGGTCCCTGTTTGCTTTCAAAAACCAAAATTACTCAATTCTACTAATGCCCTCATCTTTGGCTTACTTGAAATAGGTTGTATTCGTTTTTGCACTTTGTTTATGCTATTTTGGAGATTAGTAATTGTTTATGATATTTCAGAAACTAATATTGTTTAAGAATATAACTTAAATAAGTAGCAAAAGACTGCCAAGAATCAAATGGAGGACAAAACGCCAAGTTGTTTGTCCTTGTTATGCACCATGATGTGATATCTATCTAGCCTTTTCAATCTCCTTTATTATCTCTTTACCGATCAATGATTTTGTTCAGTTGGGCGTGCGGAGATGAATGGCACTTCTAGTTTGACATTTAATTTTGTGTTAGTTTTTTTTCTCCCACCTCTTCAGACTAGTGGAAACAAAATCTGGATTGTGTTTAATGTTTTTGTCTTAACTCGTAATTAATTGAACCAAGGAAACTGATATAAGAGAGGAGGTCCTGTTTGGAAAACAAATAAAAAATCCAGTGACTCGAGAACAACTTTGAAGTCATCTACCGTGGTCCTTTGGACTAAGTTTTGTTGAAACTTGTCTTCAGCAAACCTTGTTCAGGGTATAAACTGAGGGAGATCAGTGGCAGCAATATATTTTCTGATCATGATGAAGATGGTACATCAGAATCTGGAACTGATGATGGTAATTTTACTAACAGGACATCAGTGCGCATTGTTCAGGTATTTTTCTCTCCCTCTTTTTAAAGAAAGATGATAAACAATGTGAGCATGCTGCCTAATTTGGAAACCGGTGAATGGAGATTTAATCAAAATATTTATTGTGCATTGTAGCAAGCAGCAAATGGAATAAGCCAAATTTCATTCAGTACTGAAGAAAACATTTCCCCAAAGAAGCCTATCTCTCTGACTGAAGTGGCAAAGCAACGTGAGTTGAGTGGAAATTTAGAAAGTGAGTCAGATAGCAAAGTCAAGAAGCAGCTATCAGATGCGAAGACCAAGGAGCTTAGTGGAAATGATATCTTTGGCCCTCCTGAAGAAGTTCCTCCTAGATCCCTGGCTGCTGCACGTTCCATGGAGTCGAAAGAAAGCAAAGACATGGGTGAACCTGCTCCACGAACTGTACGCACATCTGTTAGGGTTTCTAATGTGAGTTGCCTTCATATTTCTTTGAAACAAATGATGAAGAGTTGGGACAATGTTGATGTTTTTAATATGACGAAATTCCTCAGGTGGCTTTAAGTTAAGAGAAAGTAAAGGTTAATATCCAGTAAGATGCTTTTAAACTTACTCCGGAAGTTACAAGAACTGGTCAATAACTTGGCTTTAGTGCTTCAGGTGGCTTAAGAATTCAAAGAACAAAAAGGGTTGTCATCTGATAAGACTCATTTTTACTATGGAACCAGAAGAAATCGATGACTCAAGTGGTCTATTTTCTCCCGTGTCTGATGCTGTCTAAGATTGATGTTTATTGCTTAATTGTTTTAACATTCTCTTAGCTGTCTACGATTGATGTTTATTGCTTAATTTTCTTAGTTTTGGCTTCTACTATTATTGGCTCTCATTACCCTTTCCCCATTTTGTAGCCTGCTGGTGGTCAAAGCAGTATCTTGTTTGGTGATGAACCTGTTGTCAAGACAACAAAGAAAATATATAACCAGAAGTTTGCAGAATTGACAGGCAATGACATTTTCAAGGGAGATATTCCTCCTGGATCGGCAGAGAAGACATTGAGCAGTGCTAAGCTGAAAGAAATGAGTGGTAATGATATATTTTCTGATGGAAAAATTGAATCCAGGGATCACTTTGGCGGTGTGCGCAAACCACCTGGTGGAGAAAGCACTATCAGATTAGTGTAATGAAATCAAATGGCTCTTATGTTGACTTGTAGTGCCCACATTGCAGTTGCTTTCTGACTAATTAGGACGTCTGGCATTTAGGATTGTAAAATTTGATGTGTCAATACTCTTAATTTGCGACAAAATGCAGACTGTTTCTCTGCTGAACTGTTGTAGGAGCTTATAGATTAGCAATTACACATTCTATCTGCCACAGTTGGTTTGATCAGTTGATCTATGATGGGTCCTGTCGGATATTGAATTGAGTCATCCAGTACTAAGATCAGTCCTCCTTTTAGTGTAAGCCTTGTTAGAAATAAGTATCTTTGCCTAATTTCTTGTCAATTCCTGGTTCACCTTGTCTCATTCATATTTCAATGCATTTACAAGAGGTTGCATGTAAAGATGGATCTTGGGCCTAACTCAACCTCAAAAGCTAGCTTATGAGGGGAGGACTGTCCAAGTCCCATATAAGGAGACTAAATTTTCATCCCTTTTCCGATGTAGGAATTCTTAACACATGCGTTAAGAAATTTGCTTTCTATAGTATCTTTGCCTTATTTGTTGCCAATGCCATATTAGGAAGTGCAGTTTTGGAAGCCAATTCTAGCGATCGACTAGCACATGGTGTTGATACATACATTTATACAAGAGTGACAATGACAACTAGTTTGGATTTATGTTCGATAAATATATGACGGAGTTATATTTCTGCTAAGGATATCGATGAAAGTTTATTACAGCAACAGAAAGAAAGATATGCAAGTGATGTTCTGCTAAGTATATCGATGTATTGAATGTAAATTGCAAAGAAAAGATTGCTCAATCTTTTTTTCCCCCCAAATTATCGAAATGTAACTTTTTTTTAAAAGTAATTAATTAACTACTATTAAATTATAACTCACAATATTTTGTTAACAAGTATTTTTGGTATATGCCACATGTCTTCAGCCAGGGCAACTTTTTTTTTTTTATCTCAGAAATGCAAAAATGAGACATAAGAGAGAGATCGATTCCATTGGGGATCGAACCAAGAATCTCTGATTTCGTAGACCAGCGCCTTATCCATTGGGTCATGGAATCCTTGCTGTTGTCTTCTTTGTTCAAAATAAATAAAGAATAAAAAGGAGGAAGACGAAATGCACAAATAGCACTTAGCAGTTACAATATGGGAAGGCTATTTATGTTTCTTATTGAAATATAAAGTGAGTTAGTAGACGTATTAGATGAGTGGTGAGTTAAGTTGGTTACAAATTAGTTAGTTTGTTATAACCAATGTAATAGTAAAAGATTCTTCTAGAAGCTCACATATCTACTTGTATAAATAGGCATCACATTTGCCATTGATGCTATGCAATAAAATACTCTCTTCTTCTTCTAAAAATGCTCTCAATGCTGTCAATATTTCCATTCCTTAACTGAATTGATGAAAGTTTACATGGTATCAAAGCACAGATCATAGGGAATTGGTCTGCGTAGAAGAAGATAACCAGATGCTGTGAAGCAATAGAAGAGAAGAAGCTTCTGCAGCAATCAACAATGGTGACAGACGAAAAGACATCAATGGCAACAAATGAGGTAACTACTCTAAATCATAATCATCCGCTCTATCTCCAGGCATCAGATGCTCCTGGACTCGTTTTAGTTCCAATCAAATTAACAGGACTAGAGAATTATGCTCTGTGGAGTCGATCAATGAAGTTGGCTCTCAGGGGAAAAGGGAAGCTTGGATTCATTGATGGATCCTGTGCAAAAACAATTTACAAAGGAGTATTAGAAGAGCAATGGGAAAAATGTAATGCGATAGTGTTGTCATGGATAGCAAGCACTGTTACAAGTGAACTGCTACCAGGAATAATATACGCTTCGAATGCAAAAAGAGTTTAGGGAGACTTTGAAGAAAGATTTGATAGATCAGATCTTACCAGAATTTATCATTTGTGGTCTGAAATTGTAGCTCTCAAACAAGGTACTGATTCTGTGACTTCGTATTATTCTAAATTGAGAGATCTGTGGGCTGAAATAGATGTTATGATCCCTTCACCTGGGTGTGCATGTGAGGATTCAGCTGCTTATGTAATGCATCTGAGATCACAGAGACTACTCCAATTTTTAATGGGATTAAATGAAAGTTTTGGGGCTATCAGAAGTTGCATATTAGCTAGAAAGCCAATTGTAACTGTTAATGAGGCATGTTCAGTAGCTGCACAAGAGGAAAGCCAGAGAACTTTAGGAGTACTAGATAAAACAAGAGATCCTCTCACACTGTTAGCTGGAAGAACTCAAGGGTACAGACCAAGGACAAAGAAATTTGTGCCTCCAGGAACAATTTGTGATCATTGTGGTTTCAAAGGACATTTCAAGGAAAATTGTTACAGGTTGGTAGGATTTCCACTAGATTTCCAAAGCAAGAGAAAGGGGACTGAAGGTTACAAACCTGATTTTAAGCCTGATTTCAAGCCAAATGCACATTTCACTAGGAATGCTGATGAAT
>JAJOOO010020494.1:0-18815 GCA_029582685.1 Solanum piurae
AGTATGAAATGCTATTTACAATACTTATTTTATCTATTTTTGTTAGAAAATTATTTTTCGAATTTAAAAGACCTGATTTTCAGAAAATTTTGACCAATAAAGATTGAAAAATAAAACATATACCAAGCCCACCCTAAGGCGTATCCAAGTAAAATCCAAAAGTGGAAAACTAATTATTTGGGTTGCTCACCATATTTAATTGGATTTTGTATCATGACATTTATTGGATCATAGATATCGACGTAGAATAATTTTGTGCCATGAATTTCCATAGTCTTTAATAAATGTTGAAGAAGTGAGTTGTACTCTCTTGCAACGGAGGAGTACGATTCGATACATCGACGGGGTTGAAGTGCATCACCGGAATCTATCGTGATGACTATCGGTAAGCACCCGAAAGGCGGAACTCCGGCGACGCCGATCACTCTAGCTCCTTCGTTCATCAAACCCTAGAACAATTAACATAAAGTTTATGTATACAAAATATTAATATCAAACACATTAGATTGATACATATACCATTTTAATTTTAATTTTTTTTTAAAAGCCATATATAATAGAAATTCAGGCAGGAAATTTTAGTAGTTCAGTTGGTTGATTACGCGAAGAATCGATTCTCTATCATGTAATCCCTTTCCAATTTTCCTCTTTTTTCTTACCTCCTATAGAATTTTTTATTTTTAAAAATTCAAGCACCTAACTGAACCATGTACGTTGTCCAGCTATCAATAAAATAAATTGGAAATAATAAGATCTTTTGTTTAAATTTTAGTGAAGACAAAAGATGTTACATAATTTTTTTTCTCATTTGTTTGAGTTTTAGTGGACAAAATCATCATGTACTTGATCGTTAAAAGATAGAAGATATTCTATAAAATTAATTGAGATGCACGACATGTTACGAAAGAAGAATTTATATATATATAAGCAAAGAAAAGTACAATATAATATGGCAAAAAAAGAATTTAAAACTAGCACAAATCTGGTTGTCTCCAATTAATTGTAGTAATTACGTTACAACACCTAACTCAACCCTTCCCCACTTCATAAATCATCATCAATGTTTTGCCTCCAAATTATTATAATATATATTTATATCATTTCCAAAAGGCCTATTAAAGCACTTCACCTCTATCTATCGTACTCATGCCATTAATATTTTTCATTTAAAAAAAAAAAAAAAAAACTCAAAGTATAAATATAATAATATATGTAAAAACGGTCAGATCTTTGTAATGGTCAAGCATCTATAATAATATTTTACAATAAGAATAAAAGAAAATCAATTTTCCATATAATTATATATAACGACATTTCATAATAATAATCAGAAAATATCTACATAACAGACGACATAATTACATGTAAAAAGAAAACCATATAATGGTGTATTTTGTTGAAACAATCCAAAAGTTCAAAATAAACTACATTGATCATGTGATAGTCATTTTCTATAGTACTTAACGTCTTATTATAATAAAGACATAATACATAAACCCTTAATTTAGCTTCAATGGATAATTATGCCTTTCAATTTTGAGTATGCATAAGTAAGCGCTTAAATTTGTATAAAATTAAACAAGTAGACACACGTGTCCTACATGACATAATACATGTAGGACACAAAATTGTCATGTAAGGTGTCATGTAAGACGAATGTGTCTATTTGTTCAATTTTATACAAATTTAAGTATCCACTTATGTACACTCAAAGTTAAAAGTCATAGCTGCCGATTGACGCTAAATTAAAGGTTATATTTATATATTATGTCTATAATAAAATTATGTTGTAGTACATATTTTTTATAACAACTGAAAATTATTGAAACAATTATAAAAATATTAGTCCTATATCTTTTCACATTTATAAGAATCACATGCTGTAATTTGTTAATCTGAATACGAGAGATAACGATAAATACTTACTTGGATAAATTGTTGGACCATTTGCATCAAGAATTGTTGATATTGAGAGACATTATAATATTTTTGTCTTCTAAATGGGGTGTTATAATAATTTACAACGAAGTCATTTGTCCCTGCACTTATTATAAATGCTGCTTTGCTTATTAATAATTTTGTCTTTTCTTTTCCAATTGAATTTTCAAGTTTTCTTTTGTATTCTTTAAAATATTCCAGCTGTTTTTCCATTGTAATTACATCCTGCAATAATAATAATCAATATCAAATCACACTCTTGTCAATAATCAATTGATTAAAGAAAGAAAGAGGTGTAATTAATCACTATAGATCGAACCTATCCAATTTGTATAGTATGATGATTGATTGTTCACACCTTACCATCTAGTTATACCTACCATTTCTCTTCTTGGTTTAATATCAGTAGTTTATCATACGATAATATTCAAATCGTTATGTTTAATTTTTTTTGAAAAATTAAATGACTACCCTTCCACAAAAATAAGGTTGGAACATGATATGAAACCCTAAGTCTATATCTAATTATATCATTACTAGAAAAGGAAAGCTTTCTAATAAATGGTTTTAAAAAAATTATTTATTGATATTTTATAAGTAAACAGAAAATATATTGTCTCGAGTATTTACATATAATTTAGATAAATACTATAAAAACGAATATTATTGAGATCAGGGTCGGAGTGAGGGATGACTAGAGGTGTTAGTATAAGAGACTATCAACGAAGAATTTTTTATTTATAGAACTTGTTTTTTTTTACTTTTACAATTAATAGAGAAGTCATTTTCTTGATTCATAAACTTATATACTTTTATATTTTTGAAATTAAAGGTAATGCAGATGGTACAAGTTTAGTTGTTGGGAGTAATTTACTTATATAGAAAAAAAATCAATGCAACTATGATTCATGTGTCAGATTACAACAGAGTACTTGTTCTTCTTTTAAAATAAATTTTGTAAGATTGCAATAATTTTTAAATTAATTAATGCAGCTAATAAATTACTATAAAGTTGATTATTTGTAATTTTCACCATTATCCATCTCCAATTCAACACCAAATTTTACACTAAATCCTAAATTTGGTGTTTTGAGCTCCAACCCACACTAATTTTTACACCAAATTTGGTGTGTGAATAGTGTTACACCAAATTTGGTGTAACACTATTCATCACACCAATTCACTTTTTAAATATTTTAATATTATTTCATTATACAAACTTTTAATTAAACATTATATAAATTGGATATTTTAATTAAATCTCTTGTATATTTAATTATTTTTATGTAATATTTTTATAATATTAATTTTAGATATAAAATTTAGCTTTTTTATAAATTAACTTTTCTATATATGACTTTTAAAAAAAAATTAAATTTATGTTAATTACTATAAATTATAATTGGATATAACTACAATTAACCTTCACAAAAATTAAAAATGCAAACATATAAATTTTTAAACAAATAATGCAATGTACTTAAAAATAACCGAAAATAATAAACATTCAACAAAGTAGTAATTGACATACATCAAAATTGAAATAAGAAAATATAAATGAAATAAGAAATAATAATATAATAATGAAGAGAGAGAGAAATATTTCTTTTTGATGTAAAATTTGGTGCAGTGGATTGGAGTTGATTACACAAAAAACAGTGCTTACACCAAATTTAATGTAAAAATTTGGTGTTTGGATTCGAGATGCTTATGTTACAACTATACTAGTCTATAATGATTTATTTAAGGAAAGTCAATTAATATCCTTTCATCGAAATCTCGAATTGCTATAATGAATATTTTGATAATATCGCTAGTTTCAATAAATAAATAAATGAGAGAGACGTACAATTAATTGAGCAGTAAGAGGGTCAAAGCCAGAGCTACCAGATGCAAAACTAACTCCGGTCATGAGTTCGTCCAAGCTAAGGCTCGGGTCCAAATAGGGTGGCACGAAATCTTTGATTCCCACATACGAAGCTGTTACAAAAATTTATAATATTATTTAAGTTATATACATTGACAGTTTACATATTTTTTTAAAAATACTATACCGATTAGATAGCATTGTTCTTTTTATTAAAAAAAAAATACTAAAACCTCTATATGTTGGTGATAATATAGAAATTCTTTTTAGGTGGCACTTAAAAAACAACGATATCTTCCTCTTTTCTAAAATAATTTTACTTTAAACTTTCAATTATATCCTTAATAACATGATTTATCGTCACACAAATAACTATATCCTATTAATTTTCTCAAACCACAAAATTTTAAAATATTCCTTTTTTTTCTTAAATTTCATGTTCGATAAGTCAAACATCAATATGTAAAATGAAATTGTAGATCATAATACATGTTAAATGACACGATAGAGCAAAAAATACATTTTAATATACGGCTAGTGAGATTTCCCTATAACAACATTTTCATTATAATGACCACATTTTCTATGAAAGTATTTCCCCATGCTATATATGTACATGAATAATACTTTGTACACGTTGCTATCATAAAAAGGTTTGACTGTATATACGTACCTAAGTAATCTGTGACGAGACGGCCATTAGTGAACCTTCCGGTGGGAACGTGGCTTGCGAAATCGCGACCGTACGGCGGGAAATCGCACTTTGCGATGGTGTTTATGTAGTTGTTGTTGCCGGAATCAACCGTGGAATCTCCGAACACAAAAACAGCTGAAACAGTATTGTTGAATGGCCTTTGCAACTTTTTATAATTATTATTATTATTGTTTAATAATAATGTTCGACCTTGAATTTTATTTTGGAAAATAATAATGAGAAGAATGGGCAAAAAGAGAATAAACTTACAATGAAAAATCATTGTGGAAGAATAATAATTGGGAGAAAAAAAAATGTTGGAAAAATTTGGAATATGAGTTTTTTGGTCTATTATAATGTGTTGTATATATAATGGGGAAAAAAATAATATGTTGTGTGTAGGTACTATTAATAATAGCAGTGGACCTTTATATAAATTTAAAATAATTTTTAGGGTCCTTCTCATTTCGGATTATAAAGAATTTCAAAGATCTTTCATAAAGTATCGAATCTCGAAATTCATTCTAGACATATGATCAGTAACGAGAAAAATAAACGATATAGCAAAACGGTGATGGGCAATATCAGTTAGCCACAGACCCTCGATTGCAAAATATAGCTAATATTTTATGAAAAGTAAGAAATTTCGCATATTTTTACTTCAACATTTAATTGAACATTATTTTTAATTTTTATCCTTCAAATATCTGATCATTTATTTCAACCACAAATTTTAAAATTTGTTCTTATTTCCAACCGATCAAATATAGGTCCACTTCTATTATTAATAATACAACAAAAAATATTTATTCTCAATACATATACAACACACAAAAATCATCTCAAAAGTAGCTCATGAATTCTTCAACTGTTTTTTTCCTATCCATTATTATTCAACACAAAAGTAGCTTTTGTGGTCCGATCCTTTTTTGGAAGCTCGAATTTAAGATATCGAGTAATTTTTACGTATATTTTATATTTATATTGAGAAATCGATTAATATATAAGAAATATTTGTTGTAAATGGTTTGATTCTACTTTAGCACATATAAAAAAGTTTTCTTTTTTAAATTTAAAATTATTGAGAACTCATAAACTTCAAATCATGAATCCACTTCTGCTTCTTTAGACTCCGTGCATAAAGGGAATTTAATGCACCAATTGACTGTATTTTAATTATATAATTGTATCCCCTTATACGTGGTATATCTTGTGTGGTTATGACAAAATTCTTTAGTGGAAGATTCCAAGAATGTGTTAAAATAATATCAATCAAAATCATTCCACTTGTCCATCACTTTGTTATAAAGGTATCAAGCTATCGATTTTTTGCAGCACACCTTTGCGCAGGTCGAGGCCTTATATCGAGTCGGTCGAGTTATAATATATAAACGTATTTTTTAAACTTAGTTTTAACTGATAATTATGTCTTTTAGTTTTGAGTGTGTAGAAATAAACAATTTGCATGGCAATTCACGTGAAGTGCACTCGACTTGATTTATATGTCTACTTATTCATCTTTAAACAAATTTAAGTGTTAATTTATATACACATCAAAAAATTTAAAAATATAAATCTCAGTCGAAACCGAATTAAATTAAAAATTTCCTTTGTGGTCAACTAGTACATCCATTATTATATAAGGACTTGATTCTATCTATTTTATTTATCATTGGGTAGCAATCAAATGCAATTATTTGAACAATAATTTAAAAGTTCCAAATATACTTTTACGTGACTTCCACTATTACCATGAACAATTAGTTGGACTTTTTCAATTATTCAAAGGTGTATTTGAAATCGAAAATAATATTGGAGACTTTTATAAGCTGATAGATTTACGAAAAATATATATAAAGATATATTACAAATGTTAGGGGTATTTTTTTAATCCTTTTTTTTATAACGTATATACATTGATAATGTGAAGAATTATTACATTATCAATATATTTAAATTTATTGTAGTAAGTAATTTATCTTATTTTTCAAACTATTTGTGATTCCATTTGTTATTTATGAAATGGTATCAACTATCAATATTCATCTTTTATGTGATTTCGTAGTGCAATTTTTTTTATAGTTACTCAAGCAGGTTGAAATATATATTATCATAATAATAGTACAAATGGAGTCATTTTTGTTTTGATATTTTAAGCAAATTCCTATAATTTAATTAATAAGCCTAAGTTACAAAAGTCATTTCTAGGAGTATTTTATTAAAAAAAGATATGTATTTGTTGAAAATTTCAATTCAATTTAAATAAACAATTCTATGTTTCACCAGTACATATGTATTTCATACATTTCATATATGAATTAAAATTTCATGTGATTCGACAAACAAAATAGAAATTTGATTTACACTATATGTATTATTTGTGAGCTATGGAAGTAGATGACAATTCTCCACTCATATCCTTTCAAAACTGGGTAAGTGATCTTTAATTTGAAGAAATTTGTAGTTTTATTAATCAAGAATTGACGAAAGAATTTTATAACAACAATTACTTCACATTCAGTATAATCTCACAGGTGAAATATGAAGAGAATGATATGTACGCAATCTTTACTCCTACCTTTGTGAAGGCAAAAAGGTTCCATGAAAGAACTTCATACATGTCCAAAAATTGAAGATACAAACCAATAAATTATATTTTATACAAAAATCAAACTACAAATTAGTGAGTACCTAATTTGTAGTACAAATAAATAAGGTAGGTACAAAAAAATGAATACAACCACCAATTTGTAGGGTAGTGGTTAGATAATGTATGTATATATATATATATATATAAAGATATCAAGGGGCATTGAATAGAATAAAGGACTTAAAGACCAATGACAACTCAATAGGACATTTCCACTTCTCTACACTATCCTACCTCTCATGCATCATTAATTTTGTTAGCCATGAACCACATAATATTTTTCATTATTAATTCACATCATTTTAAAAGGATCCCACCAAATCAAATACTATATTTTTATTTGATGTTGTGTCAATATTAGTTGAAATTCTATGTCAGATTGGGGAGAAGTTATTTAGAAACTGAAATCATGTAAAACGTAAGTTGAAAGATATAATATGAAAATATATACTTATGCATCGTGGAGTATTATTTTTTTGTTATGAGAAGCATAAGTTAAAGAAACACAAAATAAGGGAATAACTTATTTATGGTTTAGATCACGACTCCGGGTCATAATTTGGAGGAAATTATGATACGAAAATATATACTAATGGATCGAGTCTTGATTTTGGATCGAGGGTTGAGCTCCAAATCAAGGTCAGGTCCCAGATCAGAGTCATGTCCCTAGTCGAGGTTGGGATCAGATCATCGAGTCGAGGGTCAGATTTCAAGACTCTAGTAAGGCGATGAGGGCTAGGGTCAGTAACTATATTTGGGTCTGTGTCGGGGTCGAGTTTCATGTTGAGGTTGGGATCAGGATAGAGTCCCAAATCAGGGTCGTCGAGGGTTAGAGTTTGGGTCTCAAGTCATGTTGGGTCAGGCAAGGGGTCAAGTCCCAAATCGAGGTTTGGGTCAAGATAGTCTTGGGTTGATTAAGGGTCAAGGTTCATGAGTCGAGTCTTCGGTCAAGGTCAGAGTTAGAGGTTGGATCTCGAGCTGAGGGTTAGGATCGAATTCCGAGTCAAGGTCGAGGTCAGAATTGAGATAATTATTGAAGTGTGTTTTGGATAGAGTTTGGACAAAAAATATTATAATCACACAATTGAGATAATGAGGGGAAGCCCCATTATCATACAATTTGTGAGCCAATTATTGAATATAGGATGAGATAGTAGAGTTGATACCTAAAAAATCCCTAAATTATTGAATATTTCTTGTGATAATCTTAAGAGTTGATACCTAACAAATCCCTAAATTAATTATATCCATATTTTGTCAGTTTAATATTAAATTAATAGAGTGGTGTTGTTTTCTCCTTGAACTATAATAATTCCTATCTAAATTATACACGGATTAAAGGGATCTTCACACGATTCATTATTTACTCTTAGTAACCGATATACATAAAATATACACTGATTAAAGCAATTGTAATTTAAATTAATTCTACGAACCAACTACTATTAACCATATAATACTTGAACTTAAAACTATTTCTTCTCTTTCTCCCCTCAACCGTTCGAAATAAACGGAGGTTAAATATGCACCATTTGTTAATAGTAAAATCAATCAATGAATATTCATGTTATTCATCTTCTCTCTTTCAACCCTAATTCAAAGGAAGATAGAGAAACACTCCATAATTAACTGATCTTATGTACAAGTTAAGAGAAAAAGGAAATTATGGGAACATATAGATCAGAGGAAGATTATGATTACTTGTTCAAGGTGGTGTTAATAGGGGATTCTGGTGTTGGTAAATCGAATTTGCTATCGCGATTTACCAAAAACGAATTCAGCCAACAATCTAAGTCGACTATTGGCGTTGAATTCGCCACCAGAACCATTCATGTTGATGACAAGATTGTCAAAGCCCAGATTTGGGACACTGCTGGCCAAGAAAGGTACTCAATCCCAATTTTCTTTTGGTTTTATAACATGCATTGCATAACTGTATATGTATGCACTAGTTATTAATGTAATATTGCTCTCACCAAGAATCTAACCAGAGGTCTTAGATTCGAATCCTAAAAATGAAGAGCATACAAGATAATTAAACCAGAAAAAGATTAGTTTTCATCATTTTGTATTTCTTCTATCCATAACTTTTTTCCAACCATGGTGTCTGGACGAACTTGTGTGCTTGCCTCAATTAGTTCCACATGGTACCATCTACCTAACGAATAACAATATCTACCAAGGCTTAGACAGGTCGAAAAAATCACCTAGTATTTCTGTCGTCACTGAGTTTTGAATCTAAGAACACATGGTTCTCTTCATTGATCATATTGATCAATCATACAATCAGATAGATATCATCTAATTGTTCCAAAGTCTTGTCAGATCATGTGAAGCAACAACAACAAAAAGAAAAAGGGAAAATTTTCGACAAGTCTTCGTATGCATCTTGGTTTACTTATGACTTGAATGCAATGTTCTTTCACCTATAATGCCTGGAGGAATTGTTTCTAAATAGCTTTTGGCTATAAAATTAAAAACAGGTACCGGGCTATCACAAGTGCTTATTATAGAGGAGCAGTTGGTGCCTTACTTGTTTACGATATTACTCGCCATGTAACATTTGAGAATGTGGCGAGATGGCTCAAGGAGCTCAGAGATCATACAGACCAGAACATTGTCGTCATGCTGGTCGGGAACAAGGCAGATCTCCGCCACCTGCGTGCTGTTCCCACTGACGACTCAAAGGGATTTGCAGAAAGAGAGAATACCTTCTTCATGGAAACCTCTGCTCTTGAGGCGCTGAATGTTGAAAACGCTTTCACAGAAGTGTTGACTCAGATTTACCGGGTGGTTAGCAAGAAGGCTCTTGATGCAGGAGACGATCCAGCATCTTTGCCTGCAGGACAAACGATCCACATTGGAAATGATGTATCTGCTGTTAAGAAGGGCGGTTGTTGTTCCGGTTGAGCAAAGATCAACCACTCACTACTACATTTCTCAGAATGCAGATATATGAACTGCAGAAAAATGCAGGAATGCTGAGAATTTCAGGTTACCTGTACAAAAATTGTATAGCACTCCCCACTCTACGACTGTAACTTAGCGGAAAGAAAAATTTGAGGAACTGAGGTGGGGAAATGGGGGATGGAAGTAAAATTTTGCTTAAGAACCATTTGTTTTGTCTTTTCATAAGTGTACAATGGCATTAAGAACATTTCAGCTGTGAAAATGGTAACTTATCCACGCTACACAGAACACGTCATCTGACAACAACTCAAAACTACAGTATTATTGATATGCACATCTACTGTACAGGAAATAAGTATCAAAACTCTTCTTAACAAAAACAATTCAGGATACAATTGTTTTTTGTGTTGCATTGTTGAACTCATTGCAGGAGACAAACGGTCGAAGAAAAAAAGCACACTTGACTTGCCTAGACTCTCAGCGTGCACCAGCACATCCTATTACAATTTTGGTGCCAGGAAGCAGATGCACTGAATTTGGCCAGGAATTAGTTGTTAGCAGTGAATGCACTTCCATCCACATAGAGCTTGCAGCAAGTGAATTTTAAGAAGCCTGTAGGGCAGAGGTTGGAGGGGAGGGAGAGACTTCAGCTATTCACGAGTAACTTGTTTCATTGAGTAAAGAGAGTCTGTGCCATCCAAAAGACAAACGTACTCAGAAACAAGAACTAATTTACTTTAGATGAACAACCAAACAAAACAAAGAAAAAAGAGATAGTTGCATCATCCCAATGGCAGAAGTTCATTCACTGTATTCTTGTCCCTCCAAATTAGACGAGAAGAGTAAAATAATGACAGAAGTCAGAACACACTAACAATCATGATTTTTCTTCATTATTATTCTCTGCTTATTTTTTAACAAAATATCACAATGATTAAACAACATAAACAATTGAGCACATTCGAGACTACACAATTCATGATAAAAGCTAGTATACAATTCAAGGCTTTCAAAAGTGCTTAGCCAAACACAAACGGTCTCTCACCAAAAATACTTTTTGTAAAAGCATTTCCGTAAATCAAAATAAGTGATTTCAGAAGCTTGGCCATGCTATATATCAGGTAGGTAAGATTATGGCAAGAGAAGGCAGTCTTTACAAGCTTAGTCAACTAAAAACATTATATTTACTCCACATTCTTTTGTTTTGGGAGCAAGGTCATTTTACTCCACCCTCTTTACATGGGAAAGAGTAACGCAGAAACCTCTTAATTCTCTATCTCATTTTCAGTTCCTTCATCTGAACTACTTGTGAATTGGAGGCAGTTGTGGAGTAGAATCCTATTATGGTTGCAGAGACCTATTATCCAATTCGCAACATGGGAACAACACATGGAATGGGTGATAAAGAATGCAAAGGGAAGAACAATGAGAGCTCAAGCTTTTAAAATTGTATACACTAAATGTGTCTATGCCATATGGTTAGAGCGGAACCAGCAGGTCTTTGAGAAGAAAGCCAGAGATTATGAAGTCGTGAGAGATAACATATATGTGTAGTGTTAGAGCACAGCTTCTACGCAACTTATTATTCTAGCTAAAGATTTGTTGAACACTACACATATATGCTATCTCTCTGGCAATGACTTCATAATCTCTGGTTTTCTTCTCAAAGACTCGCTAGTTCCGCTCTAACCATATGGCATAGACACATTCAGTATATACAATTTTAAAAGCTTGAGCTCTCATTGTTCTTCCCTTTGCATTCTTTATCACCCATTCCATGTGTTGTTCCCATGTTGCGAATTGGATAATAGGTATCTGCAACCATAATAGGAGACCAAATTGACAAGTTGAACACATTAGACACGGGACTTTAAAGACAAGGAAAAGAAATAACTTCTAAGCTTGTCATCTTTCTTCTTATGAGTCCTTTAAAAATTCAAGAGATAATGACCCCACATGTGAATTGAAACTGAGAATGTATTATGCCAGTTCATGCTAGAGCCCAACATGGTACAAGGAACGAGAGTGGAGAGCTGAGGAAAGAACTAAGGCAATTCAGAGAAACAGTAGCTAGTAGATATTCGCAAACAAAGAATGGTGGTGTTGACTATCTAATGTGGTAATGAGATCACATCTTCTCTTTCGGAAAAGCATAAAACTTGTAATAGACAAGGAAAAAATACAGTCAAGGATGAGGTGGTCCAGACAGGACAAAAACAATTAGCACTTGGGATGATATTTCACTAACAAGATGTCAATCAACACTTAGGGGTCAATAGTATTGCGCAGTTGCTCATCTAATGATCAAAGCTAAAAGGCAGTGGCGATTAAAGTAACATAGCAAAGCAAGAGGCCGTTATGGAGATAAGATTCTTTGTGTGGGGAGAGTCAAGTCAAAATCCTGTCAAGAGCTTCCATGTATAATATGCTTCTTTCAATTACAAGTTGCTTGCTACTATCCAACTGAAAATAAGAGGCATTAGGCAATGCATCCAGAATTAGATTGACACTTCTCAAGACAGGCTTCATTTATTTACAGCAAAGATCTCTCCATTACATATGCATAAAGAGATCATAGGAAGTATATTAACTCTACATGTTTATTTGTTCTTTCACATATACAAAGAGCAAAGAAGCTACATTCTGTTTTCAGCAGGATAAAATAGGTGAATAGAAATGCATAAATGGTCAGATTTTTAATATTACATTCAAACGAAGGAAATGAAACTTAAAGTAAGGTCAGGGAGTGGATAAGCAACAGAAAGGTTTCGGCATATGATGTCTCAAACAGACATGATAGACATACATAAGAACTCCTGATCTTTCATACAAGCATGTACAGAAAAAGATTAAAGATATTGCAAGACTTCAGCGGCATATTTACAAGAAAACATGTGGGATTTTCAGGATGTCTGTCCTCTCGTTAATGAGATGACAAAAGGCAAGAACGGCAATCTTGGGTGTAAAAGGGAAAGAATAAAACATGAACAATCAATAAGGAATTAAACTTATCTATAAAAGAAAAAAGAGAAAAAAACAAAAGAAAGAAAGGAAGGAGGGCCAGCAGTTTCACTTCTGTCCACATGAGTTGAAGGGTAAATAAATGAAAGAAAGAGGATTCAAATCTGAACTTCTTCCCCTTGAGGTACCGTCCTTGTCCAGAGAAGATTGATTCTTTAAAATCAACTGGTAAAGTAGCAAGCTCTAAGAGGCTGGAATGTAAACGAACCACACTTTCTCAAACGTGTTCTAGACTGCGAAATATCCTTAGAGATGATATTCACTTATCTTGGACGAGAGTTACAGAAGGGTGACAAAAAGGGCATTTTGGCAGCCAAAATTCAGACACAAAAGACAATTGTCACTTTTTGGATGGTAAAAATTATTTTAAGCTTCCAATTTTTTAAAATACTAAGCCACATTTACAACTTCTAATTCGTTCTCAGACAACTAAGAAAACATGGAAACAGTCCTTTGGTGCTCCCAATCAACCTTCAATCCATTCCTTACACTTCGTTTGGATGGATGTTACGCATTCTTTCATAATGTATCATATTGTGTTGTTTTGTGTTGTATTGTATCGTACTATATTGTTTTAATGAATACAATGTTTGGATAGATTATATCATTCTCCATCCTTACATGTCACACATCATCTACAAGAAAACTAGGGTAATGACGTGATCACACCAAATTGGTCATTGACTTCTCGTCATTACCCAACGGATTTAACGATATGACACAATAAAATTGAAGTAACAATCATAAAAAACATTGTCTTTAAACTCAAACAAACCCCCGAACCTACTAATTGAAAAGGACGAATAGACAAACAAATCATCAAGCATGCCTTCAACCTAAGAAAGAGGGTTGAATTAGCCAAATTCTCTTATAAATGAAATGAAATTTATAAAAAGTGGATATAGAGAGTTCATCTAATCGATCAAAAAGTGATTCAGGCATAGTTATTATTGTAAATGTAACCGAGCATAGTACAAAAACTCATTTTTTTATTAAAAAAAAAAAAGTTACTCTGGTGCATTAGTCTTCCCATTTAACCTCCATGTTTATAAAAACTAGACAAAAAGCATAAACGTGTATTTTAACTTGGATTCAGCAGCTCACATCTATGCCTTCCAATTTTGGGCGTGCATAAGTAGGCAAAGATGAACACACACTCTATATACTCGAATCAATTTGTATTATGCCATGTATGACGTATGTTTCTACTTGTTCAACTTTATATGAATGTAAGTGTTTGTCAGCTGAGACTAGGCAAGTTTATGTATTATGCCTAAAAACAAAACAAGATCGAACAAAAACTGCGAGAAATTCAAGTTTCTAAAACGAACCTAAAATGAAATTATCGTCATCATCAATTTCTCTTAACCTCCGGAACAGCAGCAACATCATCAGATGACGAAGACGAAGATGAAGAAGCATTTTTAGCATCTGATTCTTCGTGCTTAAAAGAGGGCAAAGGATTAGAGCCTTTGATAATCCAACCAAGGGCGTAAAATGAAAGCCCAGCTAAAATTGCAGTTCCCCAAGCGTGGGAATACCATTTGCTGTACTGCTTGATAGCGAATCTCCATTGCTCTCTCAGTGTAGCCGCGTCTGGGTTCGTACGATCCGGCGGGTTTGGAAAGTGTGGAGCGCCGGAAAATCCACCGTTAGATGATCCGCCGGAGATTTTAGGTGGATTTGTTGACGGCGGTGAAGAGAAGTTCTCGGTGGGTTTAGGTTTTTGATGGTCAGCCATGGTAGAAGCTTAAGGAAGAGGTGATAGAATCAAACTAATCCAAATACTATATATTTATTGGTTTTGACATTTGATTCGGTTCTTCCGTAATTAATCATACACAAAAATAAATTAATTCGCAAATAAATACTTCTTCGTCTTAAAATATGTAGCATCTTTCAAATTTTGAGATTCAAATAAATCTATTAATATTGAGATAGTTCACAATAAATTAGTTATTGTTATTTCACAGTAAAGATATAGACGGTTGGTTGGAAAGTTGAATTATTTCACATTGACTAGACATGATGTTGACACCCAATTTTGACCCTCCCCGATAGAAATTAATTATCGAGCTTCTTCATTTTCAAATGATTTAAAATAATTAGTTTTATAAAATTTCAAAATAATAATAATATAGTTTGCAAGTTATTATAATAGTTGTCACTTTTTTATAATATTAATTTTTTTTTTCTATATATATATAAATACTATGTTTAATGAATATTTGAAAATCGTCTTAAAAAGATTTTGTTTAATGAATATTTGAAAATCGTCTTAAAAAGATTTTGTTTTTAATTAAATATTTTGTTAATTAGTTTAGCTTAATTATAGTTTATATTTATTGAATCAATTAATTTACAAGTTAATTAATTACTTATTTCATTAGGATTAAGAAGCTCGCTAATTAATTATATTAATTCGTCCCATTTAATTTTAGCCGATTTCACCAATTAAAATTGGTTAAGTTCTAAACTTAAATTGGCTAGAGTTGCAATTCAAAATACCCAACCCATCCTCATACATTACAGGCCCAATTCTTTCTCCCATCAGCAGCCCACCCAACTCTTACTTCCAATACCCATTAAAGAAAAATATCCATTCATAACAATACAACAGCAAATACATACAGTAAACAATACCGACCCGACCCCCGTACTGTTCTTCTTCTTCACGTTACAAACCCAGAAACTCGAGCCTGCAGCCCAGAATCGCGAGCATCGCGACCCGGCAGCCCATTCTCGTGGCAGCAACGTGTCACCATCTCCACGCCTTAGTCGTCCTGTGCTCGAATCAGACGGCTATCTTCATTTTTACGTTGAAGAATTGTACAAAATCAGTACTATTACAGCTCTCACATCCTTATCCTCAAGGGGATTTTTGAAATTCAAATTCAAATTCTCCAAAAAAACCCATCCGGATTTCCCCCCCTTTTCAGCCCTAACTTCATCTATAAATAGTCTCATCTTCTTCATTATGGGGGGGATTTATTTATTTTTAGAGAAAAATAGGGTTGTTACTCAGAGATTATACACGATGTTATAGAGAAAATACAAAGTTTTTTTCAAGGGTAAAAACAGACCCAAAGATTGATAAGTGAGGTACTTGTGGTGGTGGAATCGTTTCAAAGTCGTCATCCTAGTCTCGCTGCTCCCAAAATGGTAACCCCTTCCCCTTATAACATTTTTCCCTTCATCTTTTCATTTTCAACATGATATTTGCCGGTGTTTCTTCTTTTGAAGTTTTGGATCTGTGATTGTGTTATTGCCCCTCTTGTTGATAAAATGTGTTGTGTTATTGATTTAGCTTAAGCTATGTTTTGAATTTCATTATTGTGATCTATTAAACCATTGGCTTACAATTGTGACTTGGTGCTGATATTAGCTAGAAATGATCTTATTTTGCTTTTTATATTGTAGTTGGCATTTACATATATATTAGTTTAAAGCTACAGAAAACCATAATTTATATTGTCTTGCTTGGATATTGATTGCTTTGTTTTCATTATTAATGACCAAGTCAGTTAAGTTTGCCACCAATTTGGGTTAGTTTCCCTTGTGTTTTGTGGTGCTTTCTCTTTCTTTTATTTTATTTTATTTCTTCTGATGTATGAATTTTGATCTACTACTTCCTAATGTGAAGTGTTGCTAGGCTAGTTTTATGTCTTTGATTAGCTTCTCTCTATTATTGTGTTGACTTTGTTATACATATATAATAAATTCATATCTCTGTTATCTAGTTTGGATGGAAACCTAAGTTTTCCGTCAATGTAAATTGATTATGGTTGTGCATTTTCCTTTGCTAATTATTGGAAAGCTTTGTTACACATGTTAATTTATTCTATTTTCTTTTGTTATGAATCATGTCTTGAGTCTACCATGGACTCTAGTTTTCTTGCATTTTCGGTGGGCCATAGAGGCCCAATTGCTTGTTCTCCTTTTAAGTCAGCCAGCAATAGAGTCGATGACAGGCGGAGAAGAGACGATAATATGGGCTGGAAAATTGAATTACAGATTTCGAAAGGTTGAAAACAGGCTGAAATATAACTTGTATACACCGATATACAACGGTATACGCTTATATATATGTTAAAACGCAGCAGCCACAGGTTGAGGAATAAAAGAGGGGTCAGAAACTGAAAATGCAGGTCATAGTATCTCAGAAGAAGGTTGTATACCTTCGATATACAGCCTGTATACATCAGTATACAGCCATGTATACGCAGCTTGCTTGGGCCTAATTTCACTTGGCTGTTCTGATTCCAGCAGGTCCAGCAGGTGTAATGGGCAAAGCCCATCGTTTTGGATCATTTTTAGGCTTAGGGCAGGTGAACCAAAGGTCCAAAAATTTGAATTTGGGCCAAAGCCCAAATTTGACATTTCTTTCCTTTGCTATTATTTAATTGTTTGTTTTAACTCACTAACTTTTCATTTGTGATTTGGTTTTAGCTTAATTAAATTCACAATAGATAGTCATTTCGTTTTTATATTCAAAAGGTATAAATATTTATTTTATACATATTTTTATTTACTTAGCTTCCATTTTAATTTTGGTATTGTCAAACACTTGAGTTATTCCCCTTTAGAAACTTCCCCTTAATTCCATTTCCCTTAAGATAATTAAAATGATGATAATAATAATAAAAGTGATAAAAATAATAATAGTAATAAATAAATAAGTTAAAATAAATGAGCTCTTTTACTTAATTAAAATTTCAAAAAAAAAAATAGTTAAATGAGTTCATTTACTTAGTTAAAATTTCAAAAAAAAATAGTTAAAATAAATGAGTTATTTTACTTAATTAAAATTTTAAGATTAGTCAAAATCATTTTTAGTCAAATCACCGGTCAACCGCAAGTTAGCGGGCATTCCGAGGGCCTAACACCTTCTCGGAATGTACATTGAACTTCGAACCCTTTTATTTTCAATTGATTTTATCTGTTTAAATCTTTTGAAAACCTTAAGTTTTTTCTTGATTTTTACTAAAAATTAAGTGGCGACTCTGTCCTTTTGGAAATTCGATTTCTCTTAAATCATAAGTTTGATCGATTTTTCAAAAACTTAGTCATTTTTCTCGTATTTATATTTTCTTAATAAAACAGAAATGGCGACTCTGCTGGGGACTTAATTAAGTTCTAACCATAAGATTTGACTATTTGATTAATTGTTGAATTGCTTATTTGTGCTTAAAGTGTTTAAATTTGATATAACTGTCATTGCATTCATTGCATTTCCTATTGTATGTATAGTATATTAAGGACGGTTTCTGCATAATCGCAGCCGGGCTTTTTATACTCAACCTTTTTCCGGAAGGATCGGCGATTTATTGGTACGTCATGCGTCCAATGGTTGTTGTGAATTCCAGCCTAAGTTGTCCACTTGGGTTCCCGGTCTTTCAAAGCCACTCTTAGTCAACTAGCGTAGAGCGAAACCAAATCTCTAATTTAGCGCATATTGAACTAAGTTGACCCAGCACCCAAGGCGTGTTGGGCCCATTAGAAGCCCAGCTTGTGTCTATTTGGCCCATTGGTCAATAAAAGACAACCATACTTATGTGTTTATATTTGAAGGATGTATACGTCATTTGGCAAAACATTGTCTTTTGGGGTTGAAAGTTTTAATAGTTTGTTCGAGTTGAAGAAGCATGAAGTTACCATTTCATCCAAAAGTGTGGACATTCGAAGATGATAAGAAATCAAGATGAAGGACCGTCCATGGAAGCATAGTTTAGGTT
>JAJOOO010020495.1:0-28828 GCA_029582685.1 Solanum piurae
CATTTAGGTTCGGGCCGTTGAGGATTCAAGCTTACTTCTCAAGACACTTGGAGTTGCTTCCCCAAGTTGGTGAGTCCTCAAGTCCGAGGACAAGACCATATGATCTAGCTTCTATGTTTAGTTCTTTGCTTATGTTGAAAGATATTGTTGTACTTTTATATTTCAAGACTTCTTATTGATGTAAGGGATAAATCCCATTTTCGATACCTCTATGTTTAGATGGTACATTGTGACGAAGTTAGATTCTATTTTTTTCATATATGAAGTGAAGTTGAACTTCCAAAGTAAAAGTTTTAAATTTTCTGTGATCTTATTTTATAATACATGTTATGATGAATGTTAAGGGCTTGTATAAGACCTCTTCGAGGTCGAATACGCCGGTAACGACTAGGGGGTGCTCTCGAGTTGTTACATCAAGGCAGATTGTGTGTACCAAGGGTGGATGAACTCCAAGAGAGGATCATGGAGGAAGCTCATAGCTCCATATATTCCATTCATTCGGGTTCCACAAAGATGTATCGCGATTTGAGAGAAGTTTATTAGTGGAGTAGCATGAAGAAGGGCATTGCAGAGTTTGTTGCTAAGTGTCTGAATTGCCAATAACTTAAAGTAGAACATCAAAGGCCCGGTAGTTTGGCTTAGAATATAGATTTTCCGGAATGGAAGTGGGAGATGATTAATATGGGTTTCATCACAGGTTTACCAAGGTCTCGCAGGCAGCATGATTCTATTTGGGTGATTGTCGACAGAATGACAAAATCAACCCACTTTTTGCCAGTAAAGACTACCCATTCAGCAGAAGATTATGCTAAGTTGTATCTTCAAGAGGTGGTAAGACTTCATGGGGTTCCGGTCTCCATTATTTCAGACAGAGGTGCGTAATTTACTGCACAATTTTGGAAGTCATTCCAAAAAGGCTTTGGCTTAAATGTGAACTTAAGTACCGCATTTCATCCTCAAACTGATGAGTAAGCAGAGTGCACTATTCAGACCTTAGAGGATATGTTTAGGGCGTGCATGATCGATTTCAAAGGTAATTGGGATGATCACCTACCTCTCATCGAGTTTGCTTACAACAATAGTTACCACTCTAGCATCCAAATGGCTCTTTATGAAGCTCTTTATGGGAGAAGATGCAGATCTCATATTGGATGGTTTGAAGTTGGTGAAGCTGGGGTTGATAAGACCAGATTTAGTTCATCAAGCTATGGAGAAGGTAAAAGTGATTCAAGAGAGGTTGAAGACGGCGCAGAGTCGTCAGAAATCCTACACTGATGTTAGAAGACGAGTGTTAGAGTTTGAAGTAGATGATTGGGTGTATCTAAAGGTTTAAACCATGAAGGGCGTGATGAGATTTGGTAAGACGGGGAAACTTAACCTCCGATATATTGGAACTTATCGAATAGCCAAAAGGATTGGCAAAGTAGCTTATGAATTGGAGCTACTACAAGAGTTAGCAGCGGTTCATTCGGTATTTCACATCTCCATGTTGAAGAAATGCATGGGAGATCCTTCATTGATCATACCAATCAAAGGCATTGAGATCAAGGATAGCTTGTCTTATGAGGAGATTCCTGTTCAGATTTTAGATCGCCAAGTTCGCAAGTTGAGAACAACATAGGTAGCATCAGTTAAAGTCATTTAGAGGAACCAATTTGTTGAGGAAGCTACTTGGGAAGATGAGGAGGATATGAAGAAGAGATATCCACATCTCTTCGAATCCGGAGAAGTTCCAAATTAAGGAACTAATACTTTTCTTGACTTTTTATTTGTAAGTTAGCATGTTGCAATTGCATTGCTTGATTGGGTGTTTGAGCTGAATGTTGCATGTGACACCCTTAGCCTAGTAAGAGTAATCTCATTCGAGGACGAATGTTCCCAAGGGGGAGATATTGTAACATCTCGCAAATTGAAATAACTAGGAAGTAGTTAATAATTGGAAATAATCGTTTTTGGAAAGAATGAAAATCTGGAAATTTTGTTAAGTTAGAATAAGTTGAGTTTTGGTCAACTTCAAACGGCCATAACTCCTAACTCATTATGAGTCAGGTGTACTTACAGATATGGTAGGAAATCTCTTGGAATAATCTTTCCAACTCCGCCAAGTTTGCGCGATTCCGAGTTTGTATGAGTGAGATATTCCCTTTGGAAGTTAGGTTGTTTGAATAAGGAAAGTCTAATCCGGATTTTGGAAGGGTATTTTAATCTTTTCCTTACCAATTGTTTTAATTCGTTTTTAGGAGTTTAATTGGGGTAAAGTCAGATTTTAGTCAGTTTAGAAAAGTTGAAGTTCACGCTAGGGCTTGGAGAAAAGAGAAAAGAGGAGAAAGGAGAAGAGATATCAAGAATCGTCAAGAACGTTTGAGTTTAGCTTGTGGATTTTGTCAAGGGGTGATCCCTACGAGGTATGTGAGATCACATAGCGTTGGGTTAGTTCACCCACGCGCCAAACATCTATTCCAAGAGATATTTTAAGCTAAGTTTTGAGTAATTATCTCAAATCAAAGAAATGAGTTTGTTTTAAAAACATATGAGCTAAGTATATTTTGGGAGTAGTATTGAGCACCAATATGGGGATGTGAGTTCATATTAACTCAAGTCTCCATAAACCATGTAGCCATCATGGGTAGTAAAGGATCATACTTTTTAGATGACTCCTTAAGTTGCTTTTTAACAAAGACTAGTGGATCCACTTAGTTAAGCGTTTATATGACGACAAAGTATATGACAGTTCTGGCAGCTTGGGAAAGACGTTGTATCACCACTTAGGCTCATAGTGGTGGTTGTTGGTTAGAGAAACTCCCACAGAAACTATATTACTTTATTATATGAGTAAAGTTGAGTTTGTTATTGCATTTTCTTTAATGAACTAAGTTGTTTTCCACTATTTTTACAAGGTTTCTATATATTGCATATGCTTTATTGCTTTATAATGAGTTAAGTTATTCAGAAGTTGAGTAAAGCCATGGTAAGCGTTCCTTTCAGATTCTTTTCAAGACTATGTTGTGTTTAGCATTCCAACTCGCATACTCGTACATTCAATGTATTGATGCCAGTTGGCCTGCATCTTCTTATGATGCAGACGCAGGTAACCAGGATTATCACCAAGCGCCTCGTTGATCCAGTTGAGCACTCAGAGTCAGTTGGTGAGCCTCCTTGCATTCCAGAGGACTCTTTTTACTTCGCTTTCAGTATTTCATTGTTAGGATGATTGAGGGTCTTGTCCCGACATCCCTCTTTATTTTAGAGGCTTCATAGACAAATAGTTTTAGTTTTCTAGTCTTATTAATTTCATATGTATACGTTTATGACTTGAGTTGCCATTTTGGCTAAGACATTATTTCTTAAGTTATGCATGAGTTATATTTTTTATGTTTAAGTCTTCCGCTAAGTAAGTAAGTCAGGCTAAGGGTTCGCTTGGGGCCACCAATGGTTCTCGAGTGTCAGTTCCGCCCAGGGTGTAGGCTCGGGGTGTGACAAAATCAACACAAATCTGAAAATTCATAAACACAACATGACAACACGATATACATGGGTGACTATGACTGACTCTTCAACTGGGGTAGAAACATGAATGTTGGCATCAAGTATATCACAAATCATATCAAATTATGAGGCAAATCACACGGACACAAAAGAGTAAGTAGATCCCAGATCAAACAACACATTAGACATCCGGACACAAACAATAATAGTTCTTGTGATCATTGCATCAGACCCTCAGCCTAGGTCTTTCCCGGAAAGACATAAAAACTGAGCCATGTCATCTTGACGGGCAACCTCCTTGCATGGATGCACTACTCATCTACCCGCATTACCATTTCCCCGACCTCCACCGCCTCGCTGATTTCCTCCTCATATGTCCAGGTTCTCTACAATTGTAACACACTTAATAACTTAACCAAGTAAACCTCGTTATTATTGGAGCAGTTGTATCCTGACCTATTCTTGATATACAAACAATCCATGAAATCGTAGTATAACGTTGAACCTCAAATGACATAACTTAATTTCATCATTCGCTAAACCACCCATACATGTTATGACAACAATACTAAATGCATTTTCCAATGTAATGGTGTTCATTATCTAATCGTCTCTTACCAAAACTTCTTGAATGCTGTCACTTATAAACTTGAATATGCAAATTTGACCTTAATCCTTTCACAAGTGACGATAGTAGCTAGCGAGCCCCATAAAACTCTTAATTTCAGTCACAGAACTAAGTCAGACCCAATTCCTGGCTACTTCAATCTTTTGGGGATCTACCATTACCCCTTCCCTTGAAACTACATGCCTCAAAAAGGCAACCGAAGTCAACCAAAATTCACACTTAGAAAGTTTCGCACACCTCTTTTGTTTATATAATCACATGGATGCCAGTTTTTTCTGCTGTTTTGACAGCATTCGATTTATTACAAGGTTTTATAGTCTATCATCGATTGCTGAACACTGATTGGATTGCAGGGGTTAGTTTGAATTTGATTCAGATTCTATAAGAAGGCCTGGGAAAAATAGAGGAGACAGGGCTGAGGTTCTGTCTCGTTCTGTCTCGCTCAAGCGGGGAATTTCTGCTCTGGTGGCCTCGCGTTGGCGGAAAAATCCCGCCCTAGCAGCTCAGACGGAAACAGTACCCAGGCAATAAATTATTCTAGTGTGTTTTTTCTCTTTTCTAAATTTCCCAACAGGTTTCAACTTTACTGAGCAATTTAGGATAATCCTCTGAACTAGGATAATCATTGTCTATCCCGAGTCAATCCAACGATACACAATCCAACTCATTCTCATTCATTCAACACCATAACCCACACATCCCCAGGATACACCCAGACACTCATGCGGTTATTACTCAAGCGCAAAACACGTCCAGATGTTTCTTACGAATCACCTCGTACCTTATCTAGACATTTGCATCAAACCTAGTCGTGACCTTCTTTTCACAACAAGTTTCACGATACTCAACAGTTACAACTTGCATAGTTTTAATCAATTCAGCCAGCATATTGCACATATCAAAATTCAGACCCACACTTATAGTGCACATGATTATATCATCACATCCAAGCAAATACAACTTCCACATTCACAGTTTTCAAGTTACAACTCACAGACAAACCCGATTTCTAAATTAGTTTGTTTCATAGATAACCATTACCGATCTCCCAGTACAAGAGTAAAATGTAAACTGATGCACCCTACAATTGGTCAAAAGATCATCTATCCTAGGCAGTGGACACTTGTTCCGAATGGTGACCTCTTCAACTGTCGGTAGTCTATACACATCCTCTCTTGCTAGTGATGGTGTTACCACTTTTGTTGCTCTAGTTCGGACCATAAAGTGAAGGAGGAAATATATCAATTTGTATCACCCAAATACCAATTGGATTCAAGTCATAGCACGAAAGAGTAGAAAGAAGTGAGTTTTTCCTAAAGTCTTATAGCCTCTCAAAGAAAAGTACGGACGTCTTTGCACCGTTCCATAAGACTCTACTAGACTCATTTTGGTACAATGAGATCAACCAACCTAGGGCTATGATACCAACTTTGTCACGACCCAGACCATCGTGATTGGCACCCATACTAATTCTCCGGTGGGAGAACCATTACTACAACCCAAACTAACAACTTAACCAAAAACTATGCCTTTAACGATACGGGAGTAGGTTTGAATGACCAAAAGAAATACCTAGTTCCCATAAACTCCAAAGGTTTAAACAAACTAGTCAAACTAATGAGGAAATTCAACACCTAGAACATGAAAGTCATTGTACCAAAACACTACAAACGACAAGTCTAAGAACAAGGGGGACAACCCTAAAACTAAACAACACCTTAAACAAATAGTCTGAGTACGAAAAGAGTGGACTTAAACAAGAAAGATCCATGGCAGCCTGAAAGAACTGGCTCACCCTTGAATCCGATCACACTCAACAGTCACCTAGCTGAGGTCTATCAATAGCCTCCTGAAGATGCCCTGTACTAAACAAAGAACAAGCAAGTGCAGTATCAGTACACAACCACAATGTACTGGTAGGATCACACGGCTATCCCAATAGGTGAAACACATGCAAGTAACCACAACATTATAAAACAGGCATATACCGAACATATACAATACTAGTCATCTTTTCAGGATCAATATAGCATCCACGTTCTCAGTAATACCCATTGGTTATCATTTTAGAGCAACAAGCAGTCTTTCAACCTCAATCACCATTAGATATGAATGTAATCAACACAAGTAGATACACAACACAATTCAATGGTCCTCTCACGAAACTCAATTTAATGGTCCTCTCACGGAACTCAATTCAATGGTCCTCTCATGGAACCCAAACCCAAACTGTTAGTGTATCGGTTTGTGGTACTCGATCCAATATTTATGTCGGAACGTGGCAACCGATCCCATATTTATGCCAGAATGTGGCAACCGATCCAAGTTAGTGTGTCAGAACGTAACACCCGATCCATTCAACAAACCACAATCACAATCACAATCACAATGTATATTCTCACAATCATAGAACAAAAGGTGATTCATGGCATACAATTATTCAATTATCTTCATTTACGATTAGGGTGATCAATAATGCAACATTCGCATACATACATGCATTATAATGAGCAATTACAATCATATATCACACCAATATGAAATCACAACCATCACCTACCTTGAATCCAAGCTTGAATTCCCTAAGGCACTTGAATCTTTCCTTTTCGGATTCTTTTCGCTTGTTCTAGGTCTACAAACAATTAATATACGCAAGGATCAACAATCAAAGGTCTAATTATCCGGATTATAACAAACCCAATAACCCTATACCAAAACCCAAGATCCTAATAACCAGATTAGGATTTTTTCCATCGTAATTTCCAGATCACAACCCTTCCCCATTGATAATTACCCGTTAGATTATGTTTTATGGATCGAAAAATGGATTTGGGGAGTGAAAATCTTACCTTTAGCCTCAAGAATGGTGGAAAACTTCCAAGAAAGCCCTGGGTTCGTTCCTTTGCTCTCAAGTTCAAAAATTACAGAATAAAATGTTTTTGAGGTTTATTTCCGACTTTAAGTCACGTATGTTCCGCCACAGCGGTCTCACCCCGCTACAACGGCCTCGCCCTGGCGGCAAAAATTCCGCTATAGCGGCTTGCACGGAATAATGAGCAATTTAAATAATTTTAATACCCCCATTTCACAACACACCTTCCACTAACGACACTCAAAAATTACCCGTTCTTGCCAAGATCAATTTCAGGATTTCTACTCACCCGAATTCAATTCTGTAAAGTCGTACGGGTTCCTTAACGTCTTAGATATCCACTCACACAATCAATTTCATTATTACACTTCTCATTCATTACCATATTTCACTAGACTCGCCTGACTCCGATTTCTTCCAAATTTGGACTAGGCTAGGAAATTCAAGTTACTACTCAAAAGTTTTTCTGGTCCAATTCTTTCCCCATTGGCTTTTCTCTAACGACGGAATCAAGTCGTTACAAATGCTCAAGTTCAAGTTGATGTTTCGATAGGATAATATGTTAAGGTAAATGATTCTGGACCATGCTTAAAACGTGGTAGACCAATTGATTCCAAGGATAAAAATCCTCAAAAAAAATAAAAATCAAGATGATCATAATATAGAGGCAATTTCTCATGAAGAGCTCTGAGACATAATAAATTATGACACCACTGAGGAGGCCCATGTACCTGAAAATAATGAGAACAAGGAAATTCTATATATTATGTCTCGACGAGAAAAAGTTGGAATCGAAATAATATTGTGGTGGATAATATTTTTGCCTATAATATTGCAGTTGAAATAATGCAAAAAGATGGGGATTTGGAACAAAGATTTGTCATTGAATGTAGAAAGAGATATGATTGGCCAAAATGGAAGGAAGTAATTCAAATAGAATTGGCTTTCCTTGAAAAGCGTGAAGTTTTCCGACCAACAGTTCGAACACCTGAATATGTCAAGCAAGTTAGGTACAAGTGGGTTTTTGTGTAAAACCATAAAAAATGGTAAAGTTGTAAGATATAAAGAACGACTTGTGGCACAATGATTTTCGCAAAGGCATGACATTAATTATGATGAGACATATTCTCTTGTGGTAGATGCAATTACCTGTAGGTATCTAATATATATACCAGGCCATGAAAAGCTTTAAATGCATCTAATGGACGTTGTCACAATCTATTTATATGGCTCACTAGACCACGATATTTTTATGAAAATTCCTAAAGCACTCAAAGTGCCTAAAGAATATAAAATTTCAAAAGAAACTTGTTCAATAAAGCTTCAGGAATCCATATATGGATTAAAACAATCAGGACGAATGTGGTATAATCATCTTAGTGCATACTTTTTAAAGGAAGGGTATAAGAATGACCCTATTTGTCCTTGTATTTTTATATGAAGGTCAAAATCTGAATTAGTAATAATCTTTGTTTATGTCGATGACTTGAACATCATTGGAACTCCTAAAGAGATTTCAAAAGTTGTTGAGTGTTTGTAGAAAGAATTTGAAATGAAAGATCTTGGTAAGACAAAATTTTGTCTTACCCTTAGATTGAACATTTGACAAATGGAATATTTATCCATCAATCAACATATACTGAAAATGTTTTGAAGCGATTTTACATGGATAAATCACACCCATTGAGTACCCCAATGGTTGTGAGATCTCTTGATATAAATAAAGATTCATCATGACCTCAAGAAAAGGATGAAGAGATTTTTGGTGATAAAACTCTATATCTCAGTGCTATTGGGGCATTAATGTATCTTGCCAATAATATCCGACCATATATTTATTTCGCAGTAAGTTTATTAGTGAGATTCATCCCTTGTCCAACAAAAAGACATTGGAGAAGTGTTAAGCATATATTCAGATATCTTCAATATAGGATTGTTGCATTCTAATGCATCCAAGTCAGAATTTATCGGTTATGCAGATGCTGGATATTTGTCTGACCCACATAAAACCGGATTTCAGACAGGTTATTTATTCACATATGGAGGTACAACTATATCATGGAGTTCAATGAAGCAAACAATAGTTGCTACTTCTTCAAATCATGCAGAGATAATAGCCATTCGTGAAGCCAGTCGAGAGTGTGTATGGTTGAGATCAATGACTCAACACATTTTGCAATTATGCGGTCTTTCTGTGCAGACAAAGATTCCAACAATATTGTATGAAGAAAATGTTGCTTTGCGTAGCTCAATTAAAGGGAGGATATATCAAAGGAGACCGAACAAAACATAATTCACCTAAAGTCTTTTCCACACATGATCTTCAACAAAATGGTGAGATAAATATTCAACAGATTCGTTTGAGTGATAATCTTGCAGATTTATTCACTAAGGCATTGCCAACGTCAACATTTGAGAAGCTAAGATATAAGATTGGAATGTGTCCTCTTCGAGATATCAATTAAAGTTTTCATCAGGGGATTAAAATATGCGCTCTACTCTTTTTCCCGTAACCAAGGTTTTGTCCCATTGGGTTTTCATGGTAAGGTTTTTAATGAGGCAACAATCAAGGCGTATTACAAGATATGTGTAATCTTTTTTCTTCACTAGGATTTTTCCCACTGGGTTTTTCCTAGTAAGATTTTAATGAGACACATTATCTATGGACATCCAATGGGGATAGGTATAAATGTATTAATGTGGACGTCTTCCGTAACTCTTTTTGAAGTTCATGTACGACACAAATGAACACCATTTAATTCATGTAACTTGAAAAGACAATTTGTACTATAAATATGCGATGGTTATTTTATAAAAGACACAATTGAAAAGTACAGGAGAAAAAAAAAAGAAGCATTCTCTCTCATATATTTTGTCTATATATTTATTGTCTTATATTATTTTATATTGCTATATTTTACAACAATTTTCTATATTTATAACAAATATTTAATAAATGAGCTACGTATTAAACAAAAGGTATGATCGATAACCACCTCATGTCCTTTTATAAATTGGGAAAATGACTCAAATATGCCATCGAATTTTTAGAAAAGGCTCATTTATGTCATCCGTTAAAAAAATGGCTCATCTATGTTATTTCTATTAAAGAAAAGGCTTATCCATGTCATTTTCTCAGCTACGGTTTTGTAAAACCAATTTTTACACCCCAAACAACTTTTAACACTTTTCAATTGAAGGTTTTGGATCAAATGTACTTTTTTTGCTTATTTTTCCTTAAGAACACCAAGAACAAATAAAGAACATTAATAATTCTCAAATTTCTTCAATTCTTCACGAAATCACCTCAAATTTTAAGAGTAGTTTCTCTCCGAACTATATATTAAAACTCAATATCTTTTGAGCTCAAATTCAACCTAACTCAACAAGACCCACTTGAAACTTTTTCAAAGTTTCAAAACTTCAGCATTCTTTAATAGTAGAATTTTATCCACAACTTTAAATCATTTGAAATTTTGAACATAGACTTGAAAAACACTAGGGAACAAAGATATAATGTCAAAAACAACTACAAAAACACGAATCAAAGTAAATATTTAAAATTTTCGGACTGGTTTTCATTTTCTGGAATTTTTTTTATTAATACGGGTAAAAAAAAATAACTTACAAATTATTTTAGAATGGGTTTTTTTAAAAAGAAATTAATGATGTAGCTAAAATTTGAGATGCTTTCGTGAAGAATTGAAGATGTTGAAAATTTGAGAGTTGTTTATGATCTTCATATGTTTTTTAGGAAGAAGAAGCAAAAAGAGTACATTTGATCCAAAACTTCAATTAAAAGTGTTAAAAGTTTTTTGGGGTGTAAAAAATGATTTTGCGAAATTGGAGTTAAAAAAATGGCATGAATGAACCTTTTCTTAAACGGTAATGACATAAATGAGTCAAGCTTTTAACGAATGACATAAATAAACCTTTTCTAAAGGTTCAATGACATATTTGAGGGATTGAATTATGCAACATTTGGTTGGTGATACGAGAGAATTTTTAATCCATTAATATAATATAAGGTTGATAGTATTAAATAATATTCAATATTATCTTCTTTCGTCTTATATTAATTGTGCACTTTCTATTTTATTCGTTTCTTAACAAATCATAAATACAAGATACTATTTTTTTTTAAAAATGTTTTAACAATTATTTAGTCGATCCCATGATGCAATTTTTGGATCGCATGTTTAGATTAAAAAGGATTATGAGACTTTTTCTTTATTTTCTCAAAATTGAAAACAATTGTGTTTATTGTAAATAACAAACTTTATTTACGGAAAATTAAGCAGAAGTTTTACGAGAAATGAATAAAGGAATTCAAATCCGAGTTGAAGAAGTAATATGTGGTGGACATTTTTATCAATAATTGTGGTACCGTGGTGGAATTTTTTATTTTTAATCGGAGGTTTCGGGTTTGAATTTTGAATATAAAAAAAATCTTGTTGAAAGTATCACCCCAAAATAGATCTTATAGTGCGCATTCAAATTAATTGGAATTCCAATGGACACTCCGGACATCGAATGACAAAAAAAAAATATGGTGGACATTTTAGAGGATAAAGATATTTAAGGACACACTATTTATATATATCCAATGAACACTCAAATATATGGAGCAATTTTGTCATTTTGTTAATTTTCCTGTTGAAAGCAAATTGACCGTGACGTTTGAAAAATAACAATAATAGAGGGTTGTGTGGTATATTGTTATATTATTTTAATAAATATAATATTTGAATACATTATATTATTTTACGTTCATACATATATTAATAATTTGAATCACAAATTTATAAGAAAATAATGTATGTGGTAAAATTATTATAAAAATGATAAGGATAAAATGATAAAATAAGATTATTAACTAAATAATAAAGGGAAAATGCTCAAATATGCTATCGAACTTTTAGAAAAAACTCATTTATGCAATTCGTTAACAGTTTGACTCATCTATGCCATTGCTGTTAAACAAAAGGCTCATCCGTGCCATTTTTTTAACTCCGATTTTGCAAAATAATTTTTTACATCCCAAACAACTTTTAACACTTTTCAATTGAATTGGATCAAATGTACTCTTTTTATTTGTTCTTCATTAAGAACATCAAGAACACATGAAACACATAAACAACTCTCAAATTTTGAAGAAATTAATGATGTAGCCGGAATTTGAGGTAATTTCATGAAGAATTAAAGAAGTTTGAAATTTGGGAATTGTTAATATTCTTTATATGTTCTTGGTGTTCTTAAGGAAGAAGAAGCAAAAAGAGTACATTTGATCCAAAAACTCCAGTTAAAAAATGTTAAAAGTTGTTTGGGATGTAAAAAATGATTTTGCAAAATTGGAGTTAAAAAAATGGCATGAATGAACTTTTTTTTTAACAACAATGACATAGATGAGTCAAACTTTTAACGGATGACATAGATGAACCTTTTTTAAAAGTTTTATGCATATTTGAGTCTTTTTCCAATAATAAATAAAGATAAAATGAGAAGAAAAGAATAAGACAATGAATGATCACACTAAAACGGATCGTCACAAAAATGAATTTAATAATACAAAACAATAAAATTAAGTAACAATCAAAATAATATTATATTTAAATTAATAACACAACACAATACAACTTGTACAATACATTTTCTTTTCTTTTTCACAATTAATATTTATTATTCATTACCCAATTAATTCAAATTCATATCCCTTTGAAGTTATTAAAGGTAGATAACATCAATTACTATAAGATATTTTTTCAGCCATAGATAAATCTCGCAAAATCTCTAATCAACTATAGAATGCAATTTTATCACTATCCCTTTTAAATAAAATGTTAAAATAAAATAAAAATAAATACACTTTTACCAAAAAAATTAGTTGAGTGTCTAACAATTTAATTAATTAATTAGATATTCTTTTGTATAGTTGTGCCAAAATATTCGTATATACAACTGTCCATGTGACATTGTTTCCTTCGACACTTATTTGGGCACATGTTCTATTATATTAATTCTCTTTTTTAATTTTTTTAGTTGACACTCGATGTTTGATACCTATATTGGAGTGTTGTCTAACAAAAGCGATTTTATGTTCAATGAGACTCTAACTCGAGACCTCTAATTAAAAATTAAAGAATACTTACCACTTTATCACCACCCTTATCGGAGATTCTCTCTTCTTCTTCAACAACAAATGCCTTTCCTTTTTTAATGTCTTCATTTATCGCCTTGTTCGTTTCATTCCTCAAATTGTGGTGAAACATGTTGAATTTTATAGTATTATGCTTGAAAATATTTTGTCACATATAATCAAAATAAATAAAAGGTCAATTTAAGTGATGATTTAATTATTATTTTTAACTAAAACATGTTGAATTTTATAGTACTATGCCTGAAATATGTTGTCATATATAATCAAACAAATAAAAAGTCAATGTAAGTGATGATTTAATTAAGTAATATTTTTAACTAAAAGAAAATGAACTCAAACTAAACCATCAACGCCCTAGTCAATTATAATTTATAAGTCGATTTCTTCACGCAACATAAAACATTATTATAACATCTTTTTTCTTGGTGGTGCACTAGTACACGTAGCAAAAGATGGGTCATTTTGGATAGATTTTTTCTTCTTCTTTCCAATTAGCAAAGAAATAACTAGTAATGAAGATCCTTTTCACATACTTACTTTCAAGAGGAATGAGACAAGGAAAATGAACTCACAAAGATGTTAAAATATTATATATATTTCCTCTTTTATTTTACTCGTTCAATTTTGACATTTCACCTCCTTTCAGAAATAATAATTGATACGGATGTTTTATGATATTATTTATATTATTTTATGTTTAATTTTAGGTTTGAATAAATAATTTGAGAAATAAGTAATTAATGCTAAAAAATAAAATATGAAAATAAAATAGTTTTCTCTTAATATGTTAAAAAAATGTATTAAAAATCTCTCTATATATATATATAAAGCTGAATATGAAAATGGTGATGTGGCACCTCTTAGAAGCCAGGATTCCTATTTATCTATTATCTAAAATATTTAAATTGTTTTCTCATACTAAATACAATATGTTTATTATATTATATTTAATGTGTATAGCATTAATTGCATCGCCATAATGGAAAGACAATCATCCTTCATGAAAAATAAAGGTTAAATTACAAATCGCCATAATGGAAAGAAAATTATCCTTCATGGAAGATAAAGGTTTAATTACAATTTAATTATAATTAAGGAAAGAGAAATATATACAGTAGTTGGGAATTGAAAGAGAATTATGGTTTCAGAAAAATATTATTCTACTATCCTAATTCAAAACTTTTGCTCTTCTCTATGGTATATTAAAAAGTATAACTCACCCGATAAAAGACTTTGTTTTTCTTTAAATGAATTCTTTAAGTTACAACATTATATTATTAATTCTATGTTACTTAATTATAGAATTCAAAAAGTTTTGCACTATTAAGATTTAAACACAACTACTCCAATATAAATAGGCCTATGCATTCACTTCTCACCTTTACATGAAACAAATTTAAACTTTTTGCAAGAAGTAGGTAGGATAGAAAGAATGAGGCCAAAAAGATGAGGCCATAACAATTTAAAATTATTTTGTAAGCTCGAAGCATTAGCATCAGAACAGTCTAATGCTCATGTAATAATGTTTGATCAACAATACATTATATAACAATACATTGAAAAGCTTAAGTTGCTTAAAAGTGGTTTTTGGTGTCATATTGGAGTTTCGAGTGTTGGAATGAAATTTTGTCGATTTCATCAGTCCCAAAATGTGGAATTTGTCTATGAGAGTTATCGGTTTCAAATTCAGATTCTTTTAGAGGATTTGAGGTCCTAAGTTGTGAAATTATGGAAAATTTAGCCTTTGAGTTGACTTTGGTCAATATTCGAGGTTTAGATACTCGGATTGGAATTATGAGAGTTTCATTGGATTTGGGGTATGATTTTAGGCCTAAGTGAGATATTGGTTTAATTTTTAGACGTCCCGAGCTTGTTTTAGCCTTCTTTGGCATTATGTTAGTTTTTTGTGATTTCCATGGATGTTGGGTCAAGAAGACTTCAGATTCGTATTTTGACGGTTCAATTAAGTCTGACACATCAAGTATGATCGATTTGCATATGTGGTTTGCATGCACAGAGTTCCAAACGAATTTCGAGGGTCCTTTCGATGTTTTGAGAGTTCTTTCTGGTGATGCAGGCCACACAATCGTGAAGGACTCGCCTGATTAGACCCTCGCTTTCGCGAATGGGTGCATTCACGATCAAACCCTCACTTAAGCGAAGGTCTGTTAGCGATCGCGAAGCCCGAAATTTTTGCGGGATTTGCTTTTGTGACATTAGAGGGGGATTTTGACCTGCAATTTTGGGGGTTTGCCCATTTTTTCCTATTTTGAGTTTTGAAACACCCTTGGAGGCAATTTTTGAGAGGTTTTTCGTGGTGAATCAATTGGGTAAGCCTTTGTAACTCTAAACTTCTTTTTGTCATTAATTATTTATGAATTCTAACATCAATTTTTGGGATTTTAATTTGACAAATGGCAAGGTTTTGCAAGAACTTGAGTTTTGATCCAAAATGGTGATTTTGAAGTGGTTTTAAATCCTTTTTCGAAATGATTATCACTATTGAATTCCTAAAGCCTTAAACATCATTTTCAAGTATTGATTTTCGGATTCAAACCTCATTTTTTAAATTATATTTGAGTTGATTGATTCATTTCGCTAAATAATTGATGTGGGTATTATCGTCTCCGAAGAGTGATTATGAATACTTGATTGTTATAAATTGTGTGGCTTTGAAAGTGAGTCGGAAAGGGAAAACTCAATCTTTGGATTGATGGATTGATTGCTTTAATACAAGTGATCTCTTAACCTTGGTAATTTAGTGGAATTGTTTACTTCTTTTCATTGTATATGTATTGGGGAGTAATCGGGAATGAAGTGAAGGGTTTATTTCCTCCACTTGATTGATCTTAACCAACAAAAAGAGGGAAAATGAAAAGGCTTCGTGATGATAATGATAAATTATGAATTGCCTTGTTGCGATCCCTATTTAATTGATTAGTGAATCGTTTGAATCCATGAAAGTGGGCTTGAATGATATGAATTGATGTATCTCTGTGTGGTGTGATATTGCTTGTGTGCATTGATTGTTGAACATCGTGATGAGGATATAAAACCGAAGAGAAATAGTTCCGGCTAGTGATATGAATTCTGAAGGAAAAATGGTTTCGGCTAGTGATATAAATGTCGAAGGAAAATGATTTTGGATAGTGATATAAATATCGAAGAAAAATGGTTTTGACAAGTGATATTTTGTGATAAAGTCAAAGGGAAACGGTTCCGGCTAGTGACATTGCGCCGAAGGGAAATGGCTCTGGCAAACATTGACCTTTGTGACCAATCTACTTTATGCATATACTTAACTTATTTGATACATGGGATTGAACAACTTGATGTGCCTGATTGTTTTATTTTATATATGAATTGAGCATGCTAATATTTGTGATTGAAATGCCTAGTACTTGGGAGTAAACGCTTTGATACTGGTCGGTTGTTGAGATGTGACTATTGGTCTATGATCTTTAAGCCTTGTGACTTGCGTATTATAGAATTGTTAGATTAGGCTGATTTCTATGCAGGTAATTGTAATGTGTGGAGGTTCAGTTGGGATGAAAGGAGTATTCGATTCTAGCTAGGTTGTCTTGTTTATTAGGTTGCTTGTTGGGTACTGTAACGACCTGATTCCTCCGTTAGGGAAAATCCAATGAGAAAAGAATTGGACTAGAAAAACTTTTGAGTAGTTAGTAACTTGAAATTTCCTAGCCTAGCCCAAATTTGGATGAAATAGGAGTCAGATGAGTCTAGGAAAATATGGTAATGAAAGAGAAATATAATAATGAAATTGATTGCGTGAGTGGATAGCTAAGACATTAAGAAACCCGTACCACTTTATGGAATTGAATTCGGATGAGTAGAACTCCCGAAATTGATCTTAGCGTGAACGGGTGTTTTCTGAGTGTTGTGGGATGAAGGTGTGTTGTGAAATGGGAGTTTAGAGCTCTTAATTTGATATTCTTTTTTCGTGCAAGCCGTTGTGGAGGGATGGGGGCAGTCATAGCGGGACAGTCGCAATTTAAGTCGGAAATAAACCCCAAAATCATTTTATTCTGCAAGTTTCGACCTTGAGAGCTACGAGACGACCCCAGGTGCTTTCTTGACAGTTTTTAACCATTCTTGAGGCTAAAGGTAAGGTTTTAACTCCCCGAATCTATTTTTTTATCCGTAGAATGTAAATTTGTGGGTGATTATCGATGGGAAAGGGTTTTGATATGGGAATTATGGTGGAAAAAGCCCTAATCTGGGTATTAGGATCTTGGGTTTGGTCTAGGGTTATTGAGTTTGTTATAATCCGGATAACTAGACCTTTGATTGTTGATCCTTGCGTATATTAATTGTTTGTAGACCTAGAACAAGTGGAAAGAATTCGAAAAGGGAAGATTCAAGCTTGGATTCGAGGTAGGTGATGGTTGTGATTTCATGTTGGTGTGATTAATGTTTGTAATTGCTCATTATAATGCATGTATGTATGCAAATGATTGCATTATTGATCACCCTAATCGTAAATGAGGATAATTGAATAATTGTATGACATGAATCACTTCTTGTTGTATGATTGTGAGAATATACATTGTGATTGTGGTTTGTTGAATGGATCGGGTGTTACGTTCTGACACACTAACTTGGATCGGTTGCCACGTTCCAGCATAAAGATGGGATCGGTTGCCATGTTCCGGCATAAATATGGGATCGGTTGCCACATTTCGGCGTAAATATTTGATCGGCTACCACGAACCAGTACACTAACAGTTTAGGTATGGGTTCCATGAGAGGACAATTGAATTGGGTCCCGTGAGAGGACCATTGAATTGTGTTATGTATCTACTTGTGATGATTACGTTCATATCTAATGGTGATTGAGGTTGAAAGACTGTTTGTTCTAAAATGATAGCCAACCTGTATATCTTGAGAATTGTGAAATTGTGCGTTATTCGTAAAAGATGACTAATATTGTATATGTTTGATATATGTCTGTTTTATAATGTTGTGGTTACTTGCATGTGTTTCACTTATTGGGATAGCCGCGTGATCCTACTAGTACATTGTGGTTGTGTACTAATACTGCACTTGCTTGTTCTTTGTTGAGTACATAAGATCTTCAGGCGGCTATTGATAGACCTCAGCTAGGTGACTATTGAGCGTGACCGAATTCAAGGGTGAGCCAGTTCTTTCAGGCTACCATGGATCTTTCTTGTTTAAGTTCACTCTTTTCGGACTCAGACTATTTGTTTAAGGTGTTTGTTTAGTTTTGGGGTTGTCCCCCTTGTTCTTAGACTTGTCATTAGTAGAGTTTTGGTACAATGACTTTCAGGTTCTAAGGGTTAAGACTTCCGCATTAGTTTGGTTAGTTATTTTTTTAAACCTTTGGAGTTTATGGGAACTCTGTATGTCTTTTTGTCATTTAAACCTGCTTTCGTATCTTTAAATGTGTAGTAATTGGTTAAGTTTTGTAGTTGGGTTGTAGTAGTGGTTCTCCCACCGGAGGGTTAGTGTGGGTGCCAATCACGACGGTCTGAGTCGTGACAGGTACCATGTTGGTGGTACTCACTCCTTGCTTCTATACTTTTATAAATAGGTTCCAAGCTGGACCCGTGTGATCTTCTTTTCCTTCTCCTGACTTCGAAGCTCGTTGAAGAACTTGAGAGGTAGTTGTTGTCATCTCGGCGGACCCTCTTTACCTTTTACTATGTTCTGTTCTATTTGAAAAGCAGAGACATTTACGACTTCTATTTATCTTTCGAATTCTGTTTTTACATTAGTGGCTTGTATATGTGACAACCAAATTTTGGGGTATTGTTTAGAATGAATAAGTTTTCCGCCTTTGTCTTGTTCTTGCTTTATCTTTCCACTTTTTGTTTCGATTTTGTTGGGTTGAGGCTGACTTGTTTTGGTGGGAATAGACAAGTGTCATCACTTCTATTTTTGGATCGTGACAAGGACTACAGTCTACTTGCGAAAATCGTTCTTGTTCAATTATGTACAAGGTATTTATTTACAACATAATGCTTGCATTCGATGTACAATTTAATGGAAGAACCTCTACGTGTAGCACTCCAATTATTAGCTACTAATTAAGTTGCTAAAATCTAACTCCTACAATATTCAAGACAATCAAGAATTTATCACCGAAATTCTTAACAAGAACTATTGGCAAATGCATTTTCTTAATTTATTAAAATCATTTTGATTTTCAAGCTAAGGTTAAGTTCTTCCCACTCAATTTTATGGTGTATTTTCAATTCCATCTTTAGTTGAAAAATAGACAATTCCAAGACAACATAGAAAATTACAAAGCTTGGGTAAGTTTTTTTTTATAGCTTATTTAATAATCACATTCTGCTTAATTTGAGAGAAAATAAATGCATTTCCTCAAGGGTGTTTCATATCTTACCTTCTCTTATGTTTATAGACAATTAATATGTTTTGATGTTAATATATTAATCCATAGTGTTAAAGAACTTAGGAGAAGAGGAAATATTTACAAAACAATATCGGCCCGCTAAAGTCCTCTCGGATCTTCTCATCACGACCTCCCAAAGAATGTTGTTATGGAGGAAATCAAGAATTTTGACACCAAATAACCAAAAAAGAACATGCATGTGTACGCAGAATCAAGTAAGAAAAGATTCTAAAGCACAAGAAAATCTATATATATAGTAACGAAAAACGTTATGTACCCAATGATAATATACGTACGCTGTGAAGTTTTATCTCCAGCTGAACCATATGTTGCATCTGCACCACTAAGTATTCTGTTAAAGAAAAAATTTAAATGTTTGACATGTTGGGCCAGTGCTTACCCTCTAGTTGTCTTAGAACTTCATGACTTGTATTGCCATATTTGGGGCTATTTTGGTGTTTTCACACCATTTCTAAAACTTTTGTCTTTTGAAGCTACTATTGGATTTATTCACACATCTTAAATTTCATGCTTTGTTTAGAAAAATGATTTTAGGGTTTGCCAAAATGGGTTCGGGTTAGGTGTCATCACGATAAGAAAAATTATTGGGTCATGACATCACCAATCATAAGAAAATTGCATCAAATCGATCACTATTAATGTTTTTTTTTTTCCTTATGTTCCTTAATGTGTTTTCTTATCCGATCGATGGTGTAAAATTGGAACCATAACAATTGAACTTTAAGACACAAATCTAAAGCATGAACTTCAATTTTGTTGGGCTAACCCGTCAAATTGAACTACAAATAATGAACCCACTTTGTCAAGCCCAAGATATCATCTTATTCTAGAGGTCTAATTATATGTCACGTGGCATCTAAGTCAAACGGGAAAGTCAATAGGATCATGTCATGTACATGACATGGCATGCCTAGCCAAATCAAAGGTCAATAAAAATGTCATGTATGTATAAGTGACATGTCCCGACCAATCATATATTATCATGTCACTTAAATTTGATTGACCAAAAAAAGTATATCTCCATCTCAACTTATCCATTCTACAATTATAAATAGGAGTCTTCGTAATTCAAAAAAATTGATTAAAATTTTAACAAGAAGCTAGATAAAGCTCATAGATCAAACATTGCAGACTTCTCAACAAGCTATACAAGTTCAAGCATTCAAACACTCAAGCTCAAGATACAACCCAAGATCACTAGATTCAAAAACAAGGTATCAAATTCACAACTCAGGATCCAGCTCAAAATCCCTTGAATTCAAGAACAAGTGAAGATCAAATTCACCAAATTTAAGATCAAGCTCAAAGGCTTTTGAACTTATATTCGGAAAGAGGAATTAGAGAATTCATAGAGATTGTAACAATCACTATTTGAAATAAAATACTATGATTGTTGCGCTATTATTTACTGTCTTGATTATTATTTTTTCGATGGAAATTTTATTTTCTACAATGAGTTATATTGTACATATGAGATGATAAACACTCACACATATGCTAGTGTTGTTTGGCCCAAACCAATATCAAAAATTAAATTAGCAGATTTCTTTGTTATTTTTAGCACGGCCTCCCTATTTTGCTATATGCTTCCAAAATTATATACGTACAACCATAATAGAAAATATAAATAGTCCAATAAATAGCTAATTAGACTTCTGTTTTTCCTTTTGGGGTAAAAATTAACCTTGAAAGTTTTTGAAAAGCAGGTTTCAGAATATGTATGAACATTACGAACACAGTAATAGCCGCTTAAACTTATTGATAAATTTAATTTAAACGCTCAAACTAGCCAGGGAAGAAAACATCAAATTAAATTGATACATAAATTAGTTTTGCAATTTCTGGACCCATGCAATATATCTTCTTTTCTGTTTGTATGCCAAAAAGTAGTCTAACCTTTTTAACGTAGCCCTCTTGTTGGTTTTTAAAAAAGAAAGAATTTGATGGAAAAAAATAAAAATATTAAAGAGAACGTATATAATTTTGATATATTTTTACCGCAGTCTAAGAATATAATTTATGACAAAATTATTAACTTCTAAACTTAAAAATAAGTAAAAAAGATGTGCTGAAAAAGTAAAACAAAACGAAGGATAAATATAAGTTATTACTGCAAAATAAAGGAAAGGTCAAATATGACCGTTTTCCATATTTATTCTTAGTATACTGATGTAAATTAAAGCACGTACATAGAGATAGATAATCTCGGTTGTTTTATTTTAGTAATGGATACGTGAATATAAATATGAAAGTGTTAATTAGGCAACGATACGATTGGGAAGGATGCGCAAGTTGCAACACCACACATGTTTTTTCCCATCTCCATTTTGAAGTATCCATTGTCACCCCAATCTGCTCCCCATGAGTTCTTTATGAGCCAATAAGGAACACCATTTTCAACACCGTAACCCACAGCAAGAACAGCATGGTTTACGTCCTGCCAATAATCATGAGTACATATATGTTTGTAATTAATTTAACATCATCGATCATATATCCTATATATAATATTTGAGGGAGGTTAATTACCATGGAAGTGTTGCCACATTCAGTGCTGGTGTAAACACCGCTCTCGTACTGTTTGAAACCATCTATCACCTCAAAAGCAACACTAACAGGCCTAATCAATGCAACTGCATATTTCAGTTCATCTTCAGCACCCTGTACGTAATATATATAATTGATTGATCAGTTTAATTTATGAATGAAAAACAATCTCATGTGTATGCTATATTAATTAATACTACCTCGGTAATATTGACTGAACGGATGACTTTGATACCAACATTTTCTGGTGAGAATTTACATATGCCATCCTTGGCGGTGTATGGATATGATTCTTCAGTGTCAAGACCACCATTGTATTTAATGTACTCAAACGCATGTGATGGAAGCCCTCCATTGCACCCATGGTTGTCAAAAGCTCCAGCACAGTCCACAAGCTGCTGCTCTGATAGAGAGATTCCCTCTCCAAATGCTTGGGCATACGCTGCCTCTAGTGCACCAGTAGTGCTGCCAAAACCACACAACACATCCATTTATATATACTATTTTCTTCAATACTTGCTAATTATTAGAGATAAGTAGTGTCGCACCTAAAGCATCCCCTTCTTTTCAATTTCATGCCTAAACTATTACTATTTCCGTCCATTTTTATTTGTCATAGTTTCCTTTTTTAGAGTCAAACGATAATAATTTTGATTAACATTTTACGATGTATTCTTTCATCATATTGATATGCAAAAAATTGAAATTTATACTACTTTTCGTACAGTTTTTGAATATCTAAATTTTTGTTTAAAATATCGAATTAATGTAATCTAACTTAACTTTGAAAATTAGTTAAGTTGACTTTCGAAAAGCGCAACACCATAATTAAAAATGGACAAAGGGAGTACTTATTAGTTTGAGAATCACATCTCTATCTTTTATAACACTCTGATCATCATGATGTGTGTAATATACTCTCTTTTATTTAGAAAAATTGTCACTCTACATGGATTAAAAATTCCACCTTGACAAAAATTAAATAAATTATTAGTATTAGTTAAAATTAAAGATTAAAAAATTATTATCCCAAAAAATAATATTTTTTTATAAAATAAAATGTAAAATATTTTTCTCACTCCATCACTTCCTCTCACCTTATCCCCGTTCCCCCCTCCCCCCGCCTGCCCATTTTTTTTAGTTTTTTTTTAAATTTCTTTTAAAAAAATATTTAATTTTTTTAGCTCATCTCACCCTCCCCCCTCAAAAAAAAATTCTCTCGTTTTGTGTTAAGATATATACATATAGAAAATATTTTTACTTGTCGTCGCAAGAGTTTTTTAAAAATAATTTTTTTATTTATGTTATATTCGGTACACAAGTAAAAAAATGTACACATCTAACACAAAACGAGAAAAATGTAAAAAATTATTTTTCTGGGATAGTAATACTTTAATCTTTAATCTTTAATTAATATTAATAGTTTATTGTTTAATTTTTGTCAAGGTGAAATATTTTATTCATGTGGAATGTCATGTGTCTAAGGTTTTTTCAAATAAAAGAGAGTGCATTACAGACACTATTGAGGTGTGTTTCTCAAACTAATAAGTGATAGTTTATGTATGAAATTCACTCTCAATAATTTAGATATCAAACTAAAAAAAAAGAATAGTTTAGATATGTTTTTGACAATTATGTAATGATATTCTCACCTGAATGTCCAGCAAGCTCCGCAGTCTCCCTGTGCCTTCACTGGGCTAACAATACCAGTTTCCCTCCAGTCTTTCTATAATCACAAAATTGGAAATTTGCAGTTAAATACATTGCATGTTTAGTGTTAAGTTCCTATGTTTATAATTCAACTCCATTAAGCATATTGGAATATAATAACGCATTACGTACGTACAAACTAGTTTCATTAACTCTAATGCGAAATGGTGCAGGTGCCTATTTATTTTCTAGTTAGATATAGGAGAACTCTTACCAATATCCAACCCAAAAATATATAGAAAACTCAGTCACAACAACAACACATCCAGGGAAATCTCACAAGTGATATATCTAGAATGCATGTATTACCACTAGCTACCTCGTGAAGGTAGCTGAGTGACTATTAATTTTCCGAAAGACCCTCAGCTGATCAAGTGCAACAACAATTCATTCTGCTGATTGGACATACCTTTTCTGGTAGAATGACGTTAGTGAACTTAAGATTGCTCTTTGTGGTGGCAGAACAGTTTTGAGGTGTACCCTACAACTTGACTCTACGGAATTCATCCCATGTTAGGTCGGTAAACTCTGCCACAAAACAAATACTAACAGTATGAGCGAGGGACATAACAGAACAACTTCATATATATTTAACAACAATTATACATACTATTGACACCGAGTTTGTATGATAGTGATCTTTTGCTGTTATGCGATTGAATCATCTTCAGATTCTCCACAAATATCTCAAATCTTAGCTTGATCTCCTCAACGGACTCGTACTTTTTCCCATACCTTTTATAAACATTCAAATATACAACAATACGTTATTATATACTTACAGCAAAACGAAGGAGAAATCAATCTCATTTTTGTATTTAGTAATTAACTTGTTAACAAAGCGAGCAAAGGAGAGAGCATCGTCACTCTCGCCAACCACTTGAAGAATTCCGTTCTCCACTTCTTCCGAAACGACGACTTGTTTGATCGGATTCTCATCAGCGAAGGTCGCCGCTCCGGCAATTGTAGCGGCGAAAAGGCCGGCGATGAGAACCAATAGGACTCGTGACATTGTAATATTGTAATTCGGGAAGAGGATTGGATGAATAAGGTTCGTAGGAATAGTGTAGAATTTATAGAGGTTTATTTTTGTTCAATACACACACCGTCTCTATTTACTTATCAAATATTTCCTAATTTGATTTCTCGGAAAAATTACCTATATACACAACTTATTTTATCATATTTTCTAAAATTTCTTACCATTTGAAAAAATTACAAAAAATTATACTCTCTCCTATTCTCGGATACATCACTTTACGCGATGTATTGGGACGTACTTGATGTATTCGAGACGTTCACTTTACGCAATGTATCAATCGGATACATCACTTTACGCGATGTATCGGGATTTACACGATGTATCAAGACGTTGAGTGAAATATCTGAAATCGAGACGCGATGTATCGAGATGTTAAGTGATGTATTCGAAATCGTGACGTGATGTAGTGAGACCTTTTGGGATGTATCCGAATTCTACCAAATTTAAGGAATTTTGTAATTGAAAAAGAGTAGTGATATGATGTAATTAACTCTTAACACTATGAAATTTGTGTAATCCCCTTTTTACTTGTCATTTTTGACAAATCAAACAAGGATAATTTTTTCTTGCTATTATACTCTCAATTTATTAAGGATGAACTCATCGGTGGCCCACTAAAGTTGGCACCAATTTTCAATTAGACACTTTCACTAAACTTTGTTCATTTTAGGCTCCTCATGTTGAGTCCCGCTGTGTCATTTTGACATTTTTTGCTGACTTCACATATTGTGTGTGTTGCACCCATTTTGAGCACGTGAGGAGTTTTTTTTGGATTTTTTTTTATTTTTTCCCTTCTTCTTCTTCACTCTTTATCCCTACCATTTATTCCACCTTCCACCATGAAAAAAAATGATGAAAAACTTTACAAAATATGAAAAAATAAAATAAAAAAACTATCACACTAGTTTTAAAAACATTTATAAGAACAAAATTTCAAAAAATCATCACACTAATTTTGAAAAGACTTTTTAGAACAAAATACACATTTTTTTTCAAATAAATAGAAGAAAAATGTCGTATTTGTCAGAACCTAACCTCACTATCGATAAAATGGTTCTCAAAATCAAATTCACAACAAAAAAAAGAAAAGAAAAACTAAAATCTAGTGATTTTTATTAAAAAAATGGAAGAAGAACCAAAAAATGGTTGGGGAGGCAAAAGGGACGGAAGTAAGGCTGATGGGGTGGGGGTGGGGTAATGTAAGGTGGGGTGGGATTGTAGAAAATAGGTAATATTATTTATTTATTTATTCTGAAAATTAGTAGTTTTTAATAATTTATTTTAAAATTATTATTTTTACACTCAAATGTTATATGTCAACTTCTAATTAGTCATCATGACATGTCATTCGCAAGTGTATTACACACACTTTGTATTTTTAGCTGATTGTCAAAAAAGTATCAAAATGACACAGTGGAGCCCTACTTGAAGTGTTTAAAATGAACAAAGTCTACTTGAGTTATCTAAGTAAAAATTGGTGTCAACTTTAAGGGGTTGTCGATGGGTTCTACTATTTATTACTAATATATTTAAAAAACGTAATGAGTAAATATGTTTAAGATTTTATCAATTAATAGAGGTAACTCTACCAATTATTATTTTCTTGATAAGTGTGATAAGTCAAAATTTGACAAATAAAAAAGAACAATTCCTTAATTTTTTGCTTATTCGGGAATGGTGCGTTTATCTTTCCACATTCCTTTTAAGTTATGCGCCGTACAGATAGTGAGTAGTAAAAAGTAAATTTTTTCATGTTAGAACGCCAACATGAAAAACATAGCGTTCTGTCAATTTTGTAAGTTGAAGAAGTAAATATGTGATGGACATTTTATAGCATAAATATTGAGGACATTTTTATCTAAATATATGGAGTTTTCTTGTAGAAAGCAAATGAAAAAAACATGGTATTTTTGCTTGGTGGTAAACTAGTAGTATACGTAGAAAAGAATGGACCACTTACGATAAGATTTTGTCTTCTTTCATTACATTTAGCAACTTCTTACATGTTCGAGAGTGATCAGTGAATTAACAAACGAAGACCCTTTCACAAACTTTCTAGAGGAATAAAATAAACTCACTCAAATTGGTTAATATATATTATCTTCGTTCGCTTTTATTTATCTAATTTTAACTTTGCACATCCTTTAAGAAATACTTAATAATTGATATGAATCTTGAAAAGTAATTTAAAATTAAGTAACTTTTTCCCAACAACACTTTTAGCACACTAACACTAGTGAACGAAAAGTTAAAAACTACTTGCTTTGAAAAAAATCCTATGAGAATCTTCGTGACCTTAATTTCCATTTTTTGTTATGAAAATTGTTCGGAAATTTGAAGTTAGTTACTCCTATATACAGTAAAATCTCACTAAAATAATATAGTTGGGATCATAAAATATTATTTATTATTTTATAGAAATATTATTTAATTAATAAATTAATATTTATTAATTAAAGAGTGTTTTTTTAGTCAACTTTGTGATATTGGACAATAAGAGCTTTCAAGATATATTATCGCAACAGATTTTATCGTAGGATATTAAAAGGCTATAAAGTGGGACAAACTAATTCAGAAAAGATAAATGTTTTGGATGTTATCAAGTTTGCAATCCCAGCTTGGACGACAAATGTTCAGCAAGAGATAATACAAATCATTTTCAACACTGCAAAATTTGTTCGGAAGATGATATCTTAGATAATTTGAATGAACCCACTTATGAAAACATCATTCATGAACTTGAGGTCATGATTAATGATCTTGGTTACCTCAATAAATTGACGTCAAAAACCTATTGGATTATCTGGGTGAAAATGATACATGTTCAGAGATTTAGAGCTTAGAAGAAATTATGGATACCATCAAAAAAAAAATTGTTAACGATGAAGTTGAAAATGATATAATACCTTTGGAACCAGCTATGCGTAGGGAAACACTTATCACATCTAGAACTCTTCACAATTTTATGGTGCAGTTCGAAAAGACAACACAAAAACTTTTGGATGCAATAAGAAAATGTAGAGATGAAATAAGGAATAGAATTGCATTCATTCCAAAAGTAATTTCTTACAAGAGTTAAAGGCAATCAACATTTTGATTTCAATAATCCAATGTAACTCTGATTCAAACTGTGTTCAAGCGATACTGTGTTCTTTCACTAAAAACAAGATTCTAAAATAAACCTCTAAAATAATATTAATAGTTCCAAGAAATTTGAAATTAAAAAAAATAGAAAGCAGAAATCTCGAGGTTCGTCTGATGTTGCGTCTGACAGCTCGTCACAGGTGTGACAGTCTGTCGCCTAGGACGTTACTGATCTACATAAAATTGATTTTGTTCTGCAGGTGTGACACTTGATGTTACTATAACATCTCGCAATTTGAAATAATTAGGAAGAAGCTTATAATTGGAAATAGTCATTTTTGGAAAGAATTAAAAATCTGAAAAAAATTGTTTAAGTTAAAAAAAGTGAGTTTTTGGTCAACTTCAAACAATCATAACTCCTAGATCAGGATGATTAGGTGTATATCCAGATATGGTTGAGAAGCCCTTGGAATCCGTCGAATTTGCGTGATTCCGAGTTCGTATGAGTAAGTTATTCCCTTTGGAAGTTGGGCTGTTCGAATAAGGAAAGTCTAAAACCGGATTTTTGAAGGGTAATTTAGTCTTTTCCTTACCTTATTATTCTGATTCGTTTTTAAGAGTTAATTGGGGTAAAAATCATATTTTAGTCAGTTTAGAAAAAGTTGAGTTCACGCTAGGGCTTGGAGAAAAGAGAAAAGAGGAGAAAAGAGAAGGAAGTTCAAGATTCGTCAAGAACGTTCAAGAATTGCTTGTGGATTTCGTCGGGGGTGATCCCTACAAGGTATGTGAGATCTTTTTGTGTTGGGTTAGTTCACCCACACACCAACTTGTTTCAAATCCTTTGGTTTGGAGTTATTTACATGTTGAAAGGTGAGGTTCTTGAA
>JAJOOO010020496.1:0-20431 GCA_029582685.1 Solanum piurae
GAAGAACATATATGTTAACACTTGAGAGTTTGCAGAATTCAAAATTCAACTACTAGGCCAATGCAACAAATATTAAACTACATATAGTGTATGTGTTATGGCCTTCATAGAAAGTTCAATGTATAACATTTTGCAAAATACATGTAACATACTATGAAATGTCTTAACATTGAAATTTATTTAATCATGTTGCATATTTGCACGTCTTTCTTTACAACTATTTTTATCCCCACAATATGCCCGTGCCTTGCACGAGCACCCTTATCTAGTACTATATAGAAGAGTGAAGTGATGGACAACCACTGCATTTTCGAAAATTCAACTTCAGTCAAGGGCAAAATAGTAATTACGTCACTATGGCATGGAAGTTCAGAAGGATAGCAACCAAGTCTCTTCTCTTCTCCGCACTAGAAGAATCAAAAACATCTAGAGCTCATCCAAATAATTTATTCTATATAAAGGTAGTTTGATGCATTTGTCTGTAGAATTTTCTCATTTTTGACTTTCTCCACATACCTCATATACTTCAAAAGTAGACCCAAATTCATTTGTAACAACTCAATCAGTTTAATTCACTTTGTTACAAAATAATAAAATCAATTCGATTTCTGATTTGGATTTTTGATTTACCATAACTGTTTTTCAATTTTTTTTTGATAACCAAGAAATCCGTCTGTGACTCGCCCTTTGGACCAATCACAGCCTTCTAAACTCGGTGGATAATGAGCCCGCCCCTCTACCCTTCTCCACTTAAATACCGGGCTTCGCTTTGCATGGTGTGTGGCTTGAACCTGCGACCTAAGCCACAAATCCTCCACCTTTTGCCACTCGAGCTAGGCCTTGGGGGGCGTTTTTCAATTTTTAGTTTCTACTTTTGAGTTTTTAGTGTAATTATACTTTATCATGCATTTTCTTTTGATTTCAATTCTTATTTGAGTTACATATATCAGGAAGGAATGGTGTCGGACAATTGTATCTAAACTTTTTTTCTCCGTTCTATTTGTCTGCTTGGTGTTTCATTCTTGCCTTCTCTATACTACCCTTACCAGTAGCTTCAACATTATTTTCCATATATGCATGCTCCTTGCTTCTTCTTCTTCTTTTTTTTTTTTTTTGTTTTTGTGAAAATAATCTTAGAAACTTCCTTATGTAACATGAGTGATATTGTTACAAGGATTGCATCATATATCGATAATTGATTAATTGTACTTCATGATTGTGGCCTTCTATTTGATTGTTATTTGTTTCTTACATTGATCTTATATAGTAGAAATTTCTAATGCATGCTAGATATTTGAGAAAATGTCACAATAGAAAGTGGCCTTTGTTTGCGTTGTTGAGAATTAAAATCTCAATTTTATATACTTTTAAGCTAAGTTTGATTGCACTCTTCACTTTTAGAGTCGCATCGATCCGTGTCGACACGACATAAGTGCGGATGTGGAGTCTGTGTCCAATTTGGTCAACTAATTTTGGATATTTCTATCAAAATTGATAGAGAAAGTCTGGACAGTTTTAATGATTTATAATCGATACAAAAGGTAAAGTGAAATTGAAGAAAATGGAATATCTTTTATATAGAAATTTGTATGTTACTCATTTTCCTTTACTCTTCTTCCAAGAGCCTCCTCAAGTTCTCCACATAATATCTCATAATGTAGGTTTTATGACCCTATTTTTAGATACTTTAATTATATTTAGGCGATTTTCCGTACTCATATCCATACATGGATTTATATTTTTGAATTTTAAAAATTAGATCATAAAAAAATTGATATGTAGATTCGCATCCGTATCGTACATCCACACCCAAGTACTTGACATTATGTGAGAATTCTTTTTAGGTCACAATAAAAAAAGTGGCATTTACCATAATACATGAGTTAATTTAGATGTTCCACTGAGAATTCTTTTCATTACTTGAATGCAAAAAAATTATTTTAACGGATCAAATAATTCAACTAATTAAGAGAAACGAAATGAACACATAAATTATAAACATCTTTAAACCTTTGTTGTAGTTCAATAAAGGTTGTATAGAAGTACTGCTATGAGCACATCTATGACAGTGTTTTCTAACTTTTCTCATGTAATTTACGGTATAGTAAGAAAAACATGTAACGCTTGAAAATATTATAAAAGAAGAAAATATTCACACAGCCAAATGAGAAGAGAGGACGACTAAGGGTGTATTTGTAATTTCACAACTAAAATAATGACTTCTACATAGTGGCAGGTAAATAGCAATTGAAATGAGGGATCCACGTGTCTCATCTTTGCACACAATTAATCACCTATATATTCTTCTCATTGCCAATACAAAAGATGACGTGAATCATATTGTTTTTCTTTTTAAAATAAACAAAGTTAAAACATTTTAACCCATTTTTTTTTATTTTAGGATATACAAAATTGTGATAGTGTGTGTATGATTAAAAAAATGTATTTGCTAATGAAAATGTGATAGTGTACGTTAATTAGATAGAAATAATATTTCTCTATCTCAAATTAGTTGTCATGATCGTTTTTAAAAAATCAATCATGTAAATTTTGATCTATAATTTAACATATATTTTTCATTAAATTGCTATGATAAAAGGTTACAATTTGTATTTTTTTTAATAGTTTTGAAATATCTAGATATATTTTAAATATAAATTATTGAGTTGACCACACTCAAAAGGTGAATAATGATAATTAATTTGAAACGATGGGGTATTATATTGCTATACAATTTCACAATGAATTACTAATTATTTTGAATGTAACGCTTAAATTTAAAGGTTTAAAATTTTACATTTAAATTAATAATCCCTAAAATATAATTAATGTAATATATCATATGATGATGAGAATCAACTCTTATTCTTTCTAAATAAACACTTATGAACATATTATATCAATGTGATTTTATATCTAAGCCATGCGGAAGTTTCTCAATGGACTTCATATTATTTGAAATTTAAAATACAAAATTTTCGTAAATCTTTATACTTTATTTATTACTCTCTCCATTTATTTTTATTTGTTACTGTTTGACTTGACATATTTATTGAGAAATAAAAATAGTTATTGATATGAGCATCTAACCACACTATTCCTATTACTTGATGTTTAGTATTAGGTATTAGAAAATGATTTGGAAAATAATATTTAATGCTAAGGGTAAAACATGGAAAAATTAATTATCTTTTACAGATATGTTAAAAGTTATAAGTAAAATAAAAATTTCTTTTTACGAATAAGTATCTACTTAGCTCTAAAAATATTTTAATGGATAGAACTTAGAAGTATGGAGAAAGTGTTAAACACTCCTCTAAGAAGCTATAAATAACCATCAGGTCCTCTTCCATCAACCATCAAAATTGAAAAGCAAGTAAAGAACCAAGCAAACACAGAAAATCCTCAAAAGCTCAGTGAAAATGTCACTAATATAAAAAATCTTCGGCGATGAACGAAGTAGCAGCATGTTCAATCCATTCTCAATTGATCGTATTTGATCCATTCAATGAAATAGGCTTCTCAGATTGCAATTTAGGGGAGAGGAAACACCAGAAGCTCATATGTTCAAGGCCGATCTGTGGCACCTCGCCATTTGAAAGAACTAGAAAGAGCTAGATTTAGAAAGATTTGTTTTTGAAAAGAAGGAAAAAAATATGGAAAATTGGTTAAGTATGTTAAGTTTGAGTTTTTGGTCAACTTCAAACGACCATAACTCCTAGCTCAGGATGAGTTATGTGTGTTTCCAGATACCGTAGGAAATATCTTGAAATTATATTTCCAACACCGCCGAGTTTGTGCGATTCCGAATTTGTATGAGTGAGATATGACCATTGGAAGTTGGGCTGATTGGATAAGGAAAGTCCAATCCGAATTTTGGAAGGGTGTTTTGGTATTTTTCATACCCTATTATTTTATTTCGTTTTTAGGAGTTTAATTGGGGTCTAAAAGAGGAGGAGAAAAGAGGAGAAGGAGCAAGAATTGTCAAGTTCTTCAAGAATCACTTGTGGATTTCGTCAAGGGGTGATCCTTACGAGGTATGTGAGACTTTCATAGAGTTAGGTTCATTCACCCACGCGCCAATCATGTTTAGTTCAGCGAAATTCGTCCTAAAAAGGGTTGAAAGTTTGATGCTCTTGATATGTGTTCTTGAATTTGTTTTCGTTCTTGAATTGGGCTGAATTGAGGAGTTTCTTGAGATTATCGCGTCGAGTTTTAGAGTTGTTTTGAGTTAGGTTCTTGGGTACATTTGTTGGGTATCTGAATCTAAAGAGAATTTGAGAAAAATAATCGAGTTTAGGCAATTTGGGGTTGGAAAAACGAAGAAGGAAAAAGTTAGGCGAATCTGGGCACCAGGTCCGCGACTCCTCAGATTTGAGAGAAACTTCTTCGCATCGCGGAGCATTCACGGACCGTTCTGCCTCAAAATTTATTTCGCGAACAAATATTTAAATGCATCTCCGCGTTGCGGACTAGCTTTCAGACAATGATTTTTTTATCTTTTCTCATGTTTAACTATCTAAAAACACTCCTAAACATCATGAGATCTTTCATATCACAAGTCACAATCCTTGAATCCATAATTCAATTCAAGGAAAGTTAAGAGTCAAGTCAAGAGAAGTTCATAAAGTTTTCCAAAAGTCTTTTACAAACGTTTTAACTTTGTTTTAAGACTTAAGCTTTGAGTTGAGTAAAAAGTACGAGCAAAGTTCATTTCTTCAAAGATTATATGGGAACTAAGTATTCCCAGAGTTAAAATGTTTTCACATTTGAGCAAGCAAGGAAACACAGATTTCCAAGAGAATTTTTAAGCTAAGTTTTGAGTAATTATCTCAAACCAAATAAAGAAGTTTTATTTTAAAAACATATGACCTAAGTATATTTTTGGGAGTAGTATTGAGCACCGATATGGGGATGCGAGTTCATAATAACTCAAGTCTCCATAAACTATGTAGCCATCATGGGTAGTAAATGATCATACTTTTTAGATGATTCCTTAGTGTTTTTAAGCATAGACTAGTGGATCCACTTAGTTAAGGCGTTCTATATAACGTCAAAGTATATGACAGTTCTGGAAGCGTGGGCAAGACGTTGTATCACCACTTACGCTCATAGTGGTGGTTGTCGGTTAGAGAAACTCCCACAATATTATATTACTTTATATGTAATTGAGTTGTTATTTCATTTCTTTAACAAACTAAGTTGCTTTCTATTGTTTTAAAAGCTTTCTATATATCGCATGTGTATTGTTGATTTATATTGAGTTAAGTTATTCATGAGTTGAGTAAAGCCAATGTAAGTGTTTCTTTCAGTTCCTTTCAAGCTTATGTCTGCTTTTAGTATTCCCCTCGCATGCTCGTACATTCAATGTACTGATGCCATTTGGCCTGTATCGTTTTATGATGCAAACACATGTAACCAGGATCAACATTCATCGCCTCGTTGATCCAGTTGAACACTCAGAGTCAGTTGGTGAGCCTCTTTGCTATTCAGAGGACTCTTTTTTATCATTTGTTTTTAGTTTTCTAGTTGTTAGGATGATCGGGGGTCTTGTCTCGACATCCCTCTTTGTTTTAGAGGCTTCACAGACGAGTAGTTATAGTTCTTTAGTTTTGTATGTCAGATGTTTTGCTATGAGACTTGAGTTGCCATTTTGGCTAAGTTATTATCTCTTTCAGTTACATTGCATGAGTTATCCTTTTTATGTTATTTCTTGTGTTTAAGTCTTCCGCTGAGTAAGTAAGCCAGGACAAGGGTTCACTTGGGGCCATCAATGGTTCTCGAGTGCCAGTCCCGTCCAAGGTGTAGACTCGAAACGTGACAAATTTGGTATCATAGCCCAGAGTTCAAGAGTCCTAGGGAGTCTATGAAGTCGTGTATGTAGATTCCTAGTTATCGCTGTGAAGTGCGCCACATATATAATTAGGAGGCTATGACACTTAGGAAATTATCTCACTTCTTTCACACTCATTTCGTACGATAGAGTTAATCTCTATGAAGTTTATTCTAGATCATCTTTGCGCGTATTTCAAGTGACCATGCCTCCATAAAGAACTGTCTGAGGTCATCCTGCTAGGAGGAACGTTGAAGAGCAACGGGTACCTAATGCACCTGAAGTGCAACCCAGGGAGAAGTCATGAATGCTGAGTTTAGGGAAGCGATTCAAATGTTAAGCCAAGTTGTGACTAACCAGGTTGGGCAACAAAGAGGAGCTAGACAGGAAGTGGCTGATACTTCGACGATCCGAGAGTTCTTGAGGATGAATCCTCCAAGTTTCACTGGTTCAAGCACTACTGAGGATCCGAAGAATTTTATGGAGGAATCACAAAAGGTATTTGAGGTCATGCACGTTGCCGATGTTGAGCGAGTTGAACTAGCTGCATATCAACTGAAGAATGTTGATAGGACTTGGTTTGACTAGTGGAAGAAGGGTAGAGCTGAGAGAGCACCACATGCGAGTTGGGCTTGTTTTGAGGAGGTCTTCTTGGGCGTTTCTTTCCCCGAGAACTGAGGGAAGCTAAGGTACGAGTGTTCCTCACACTTAAGCATGATTCTTTGAGCGTTCATGAGTATGGGTTGAAGTTTACCCAACTATCTTGTTATGCTCCGGAGATGGTTGTGGATATGAGGAGTAGACTGAGTTTGTTTGTTGATGGGCTGTCTCGTCTATCGAGTAAGAAAGGTAAGGCTGCAATGCTAATCGGTTACACGGATACATCAAGGTTGATGGTCTATGTGCAGCAAGTTGAGGAAGAGAAGCTGAGGGATGGGATGAGTTTAGAAACAAGAAAGCGAAGACAAGAAATGAGTTCGGGAAGCAAAGAAGTATTGTGAACCGTTCGTCCTTCCAGCAAAAGCAAAAGGGACCTGCTCTATCATCTGCTAGTGCACCTGCACCCAGAAACAAATGTGAGTAAAATAGTCAGAATTCATAGCACTTCAGGGATAGACCTGCCCAATCTCAGGGTAGTGTGGCACAAGGAGGTAACTGGGCTCCTGCATGTGTTAAGTGTGGTAGAACCCACCCAGGTAAGTGTCGCGATGGCTCCACAGGTTGTTTCAAGTGTGGACAAGAGGATCACTTCATGAAAGAGTGCCTTAATAATTGGCAAGGTACTGGGAATCAAGGCAATAGAGCCAAATCTTCATCAGTTGCTCCACCAGATAAGGTTGCACCTAGAGGAGCTACTTCTGATACTGGCGGAGGAGCAAACCGCCTTTATGCGATCACTAGTCGTCAAGAGCAAGAGAACTCTCCAGATGTTGTCACTGGTATGATCAAAGATTTACTCTTGATGTTTATGCTTTGCTAGACCCAGGAGCAAGTTTATCTTTTGTAACCCCTTATGTTGCAATGAACTTTGATGTCCTCCCGGAGAAACTTTGTGAACCTTTTTGTGTTTCTACACCGGTTGGGGAGTCTATTCTAGCTGAGCGAGTATATCGTGATTGTGTCATTTCCATTAATCACAAGAACACCATGGTTGATTTAGTTGAGTTAGACATGGTAGATTTCAATCTCATTCTTGGTATGGACTGGCTTCATGCCTGTTATGCCTCCATTGATTGTAGAACTCGAGTTGTTAGGTTCCAAAGTCCTAATGAGCCAGTTATAGAGTGGAGTAGCAGTTCAACAGTGCCTAAGGGTCATTTCATTTCGTACCTTAAGGCGAGAAAGTTAGTTTCCAAGGGGTGTGTCTATCACTTAGTCCGAGTTAATGACTCTAGTGTTGAGATACCTCCTATTCAGTCAGTTTCAGTAGTAAAAGTGTTTCCAAAAGTCTTTCCTGATGATTTTCTCGGAGTCCCTCTTGAGAGAGAAATAGACTTCGGTATAGACATTCTTCCAAATACTCGTCCAATATCTATTTTGCTATATAGAATGGCTCCATCAGAGTTAAAAGAGTTCAAAGAGCAGTTGAAAGACCTCCTAGATAAAGGTTTCATTCGACCAAGTGTCTCACCTTGGGGCGCTCTGGTCTTGTTTGTGAGGAAGAATGATGGTTCCCTTAGGATGTGTATAGATTACCGCCAGTTGAACAAGGTTACCATCAAGAATAAGTATCCTCTTCCGAGAATTGATGATCTTTTCGATCAGGTTCAGGGTGCTACTTGTTTCTCTAAGATAGATCTCAGATCGGGCTACCATCAGTTAATAGTAAGGGAATGTGATATTCCAAAGACAACCTTCAGGACCCGTTATGGTTATTATGAGTTTCTGGTTATGTCATTTGCTTTGACCAATGCGCCTGCAATGTTCATGGAACTTATGAATAGAGTATTCAAACCTTATTTAGATATGTTTGTTATCGTATTCATTGATGGCATACTAATCTATTCAAGGAATGAAGAACATCATGCTAGTCATCTCAGAATAGTTCTCCAAACTCTAAAGGACAGAGAGTTGTATGCCAAGTTCTCTAAGTGTGAATTTTGGCTTGAGGTTGTGGCTTCTTAGGCCACATTGTGTCTGGAGAGGGAATTAAAGTTGATACTCAGAAAATAGAGGCAATGCAGAATTAGCCTAGACCCATATCTCCAACTGACATTAGGAGTTTCTTGCGGTTGGACAGATATTATAGAACGTTCGTAGAGGGGTTCTCGTCTATCTCGTCTCCTTTGACCAAGTTGACTCAGAAAATAGTGAAATTTAAATGGTCTGAAGCTTATGAGAAAAGCTTTCAATAATTGAAGAAGAGGTTGACTACTGCCCCAGTGTTGACCTTACCAGAAGGTACTCAAGGTTTTGTCGTATATTGCGACGCGTCTAGAGTTGGTTTGGGTTGTGTGTTGATGCAGAATGGCAAAGTTATAGCTTATGCCTCCAGACAGTTGAAAGTTCATGAGAAAAATTACCCAACCCATGATCTAGGGTTGGCTGCCGTAGTATTTTCTTTGAAAATATGGCGCCATTATCTTTATGGTGTTCATGTGGATGTGTTCACCGATCACAAGAGTCTTCAGTATGTGTTTACTCAGAAAGAGATTAATCTCAGACAAAGGAGATGTTTAGAATTACTCAAGGATTATGACATGAGTATTCTTTACCACCTAGGTAAGGCTAATGTTGTTGTTGATGACTTGAGCAGGTTGTCTATGGGTAGTACCGCCCATTTTGAGGAAGATAAGAAAGAGCTAGCAAAGGGTGTGCATAGACTTTCACGCTTGGGAGTTCGCCTAATGGATTCCACAAAAGGAGGAGTAGTGGTGATGAATGAGGCTGAATCATCTTTAGTGTCTGAAGTGAAAGAGAAGCAAGACCAAGATCCTATTTTGCTTGAATTGAAGGCAAATGTTCATAAGCAAAAAGTAATGGCTTTTGAACAAGGGGGAGATGGTGTATTGAGGTATCGGTTGTGTGTACCAAGGGTGGATGATCTCCAAGAAAGGATCATGGAGGAAGCTCATAACTCCATATATTCAATTCATCCGGGTTCCACAAAAATATATCGTGATTTGAGAGAAGTTTATTGGTGGAGTAGTATGAAGAAGGGCATTGCAGAGTTTGTTGCTAGGTGTCCGAATTGCCAACAAGTTAAAGTAGAGCATCAAAGGCCCGGTGGTTTAGCTCAAAATATAGAACTTCCGAAATGGAAGTGGGAGATGATAAACATGGACTTCATCACAGGTTTACCAAGGTCTCGCAGGCAGCATGGTTCTATTTGGGTGACTGTTGATAGAATGACAAAATCAGCCCACTTTTTGCCTGTAAAGACTACCTATACAACAGAGGATTATGCTAAGTTGTATATTGAAGAGGTAGTTAGACTTCATGGGGTGCCAATTTTGATTATTTCATATAGAGGTGCGCAATTTACTGCACAGTTCTGGAAATCTTTTCAGAAAGGCTTAGGTTCAAAGGTGAACTTTAAGTACTGTTTTTCACCCTCAGACATATGGGTAAGCAGAGCGCACTATTCAGACCTTAGAGGATATGTTGAGGGCTTGTTTGATTGATTTCAAGGGTAATTGGGATGATCACCTACCTCTTATTGAATTTGCTTACAACAATAACTACCACTCTAGCATCCAAATGGCTCCTTGTGAAGCTCTTTATGGGAGAATGTGCAGATCTCCTATTGGATGATTTGAAGTTGGTGAAGCAGGGTTGATAGGACTAGATTTAGTTCATCAAGCTATGGAAAAAGTGAAAGCCATTCAAGAGAGATTGAAAACAGTCACGAGTCGTCAGAAATCCTACACTGATGTTAAGAGAAGGGAGTTAGAGTTTGAAGTAGATGATTGGGTATACTTGAAAGTTTCACCCATGAAGGGTGTTAAGAGATTTGGTAAGAAGGGGAAGCTTAGTCCCCGGTATATTGGTACTTACCAAATATCCAAAAGGGTTGGAAAGGTAGCTTATGAGTTAGAGCTACCTCAAGAGTTAGCAGTGGTTGATCCGGTATTTCATATTTCCATGTTGAAGAAGTGCATAAGAGATCCTTCACTTATCATTCCAACTAAAGATATTGGTATCAATGATAGCTTATCTTATGGGGAGATTCCTGTTCAGATTCGGAATCGCCAAGTTCGCAAGTTGAGGACTAAAGAAGTAGCATCAGTCAAAGTTCTTTGGAGGAATCAGTTTGTTGAGGAAGCTACTTGGGAAGCTGAGGAAGATATGAAGAAGAGATATCCACATCTCTTCGAATCCAGAGAAGTTCCAAATCAAGGTACTAATCCTTCTCTTGGTATTTATTTATAAGTTGGCATGTTGTTTTTGCATTTTGCTTGTTGGGTGTTTGAACTGAATGTTAGATATTACACCCTTAGCCTACTAAGAGTAACACCTCGCCATTTGAAAGAACTAGAAAGAGATAGATTTAGAAAGAGATGTTTTTAGAAAGAAGGAAAAAAATATGGAAAATTGGTTAAGTATGTTAAGTTTGAGTTTTTGGTCAAATTCAAACGACCATAACTCCTAGCTCAGGATGAGTACGGTGTATTTTCAAATTCGTAGGAAAGATCTTGGAATTATCTTTCCAACTCCGCCGAGTTTGCGCGATTCCGAATTTGTATGAGTGAGATATGGTCATTGGAAGTTAGACTGATTGGATAAGGAAAGTCCAATCCGGATTTTGGAAGGGTGTTTTGGTCTTTTCCATACCCTATTATTTTATTTTGTTTTTAGGAGTTTAATTGGGGTCTAAACTGAACTTGGTCAGTTTACGCTTTTGAAAACTAAGTTAGGATTTTGAGAGAATAGAAAAGACGAGGAGAAAATAGGAGAAGGAGCAAGAATCGTCAAGTTAGTCAAGAATCGCTTGTGGATTTCATCAAGAGGTGATCCTTACGAGGTATGTGAGACTTTCATAGCATTGAGTTCGTTCACCCACGTGTCAATCATGTTTAGTTCAGTGAAATTTGTCCTAAAAAGGGTTGAAAGTTTGATGCTCTTGATATGTGTTCTTGAATTTGTTTTCGTTCTTGAATTGGGCTGAATTGAGGAGTTCTTGAGATTATCGCGTCGAGTTTTAGAATTGTTTTGAGTTAGGTTTTTGGGTACATTTGCTGGGTATCTTAATCTAAAGAGAATTTGAGAAAAATAGTCGAGTTTAGGCGTTTGGGGTTGGAAAAATGAAGAAGGAAAAAGTCGGACAAATCTGGGCACCAGATCCACGACGCGGTCACGGACCATTCTGCCTCAAAATTAATTTTGCGAACAAATATTTAAATGCATATCCGTGTCGCAGACTAGCTTCAAGACAATGATTTCTTGATCTTTTTTCATGTTTAACTCTCTAAAAACACTCCTAAACATCATGAGATCTTTTCCTATCACAAGTCACAATCCTTGAATCCATAATTCAATTCAAGGAAAGTTAAGAGTCAAGTTAAGAGAAGTTCATAAAGTTTTCCAAAAGTCTTTTACAAAGGTTTTAACTTTGTTTGAAGACTTAGTCAGTTTGTGAGCCTCCTTGCTCTCCGGAGGACTCCCTTTTATCATTTGTTTTTAGTTCTCTAGTTATTAGGATGATAGGGGGTCTTGTCCTGACATCCCTCTTTGTTTTAGAGGCTTCACAGACGAGTAGTTATAGTTCTTTAGTCTTGTATTTCAGATGTTTTGCTATGAGACTTGAGTTGTCATTTTGGCTAAGTTATTTTCTCTTTTAGTTACATTGCATGAGTTATCCTTTTTAGGTTATTTCTTGTGTTTAAGTCTTCCGCTGAGTAAGTAAGCCAGGCTAAGGGTTCGCTTGGGTCCAACAATGGTTCTCGAGTGCCAGTCTCATCCAGGGTATAGACTCGGGGAGTAACACGATCTCCCAGGGCTTAAGAAGGAGGAAGTCAAGGTGGAGACCGAAGAAGAGAAGGATACAAAAAATATCCAAATACCAATCCGACTTCGATATACTGCGCACAAACTAGACGAAGCTCGTGGGAAGTTCAAAGAAAGAATTTATTCTTCCGACGTTAAGAATTCTTTCAATAATTTCGAGCCCCATCTTTTCAAAAAAGTGCATACAGTACTTTGGCACCGTGTAAAATGCAGCAGAGGCAAATTCATGAGAAGATTCCGACTTCCGGAGAATGCAAAGATGGATCAAGTCAAGGCTTCTATGGAGAATGGAGTACTTATGAATGTTACTCTTCGGAAGGGTAATATGGTATAATTATTTATGATATATTCATGACAGTGTTTTAAAAGGCGGGGGCGTGAGGTGAGGTGTTTTGCTCAGTATAAGGTGAGCCGTAAACCTCGAGACGTGGGGCGTAAGCCCTACGGAGCTTTAAATTTTTAATTTACAATATAGTATAATAATATAATAACACAAAATTATAAAAATACATCAATAGTTTGAGATAATTACAACATGATTAAGGAAACTCATAGAAAATAAAACTTCTAACATGATTATACTAGTATAAATAATCTAATGTCTTAACTTTCTAATAATAAAACAATCATTATTTCTAAAAAAATAATAATATTATACTATACAATTTAGCCCCCTAAAAGAAAATAATCAACAAAACTTGCTACTGTTATAATAAAAATATCACTCTATCATGAATAAAAATTAAATTACTTTCAAATAGCTAAATAAATGTGATAATTTTGAGACATATGACAAAATCATGAAGACCAATGGTAAGTGAAAAAGTAAAATTTCGCTATGTATTTTTAAAAGAAATGTTACGTACAAAATAATTACCTTTACAATGTTACCAAATAGTAAAGATACGATACTATAACTTGTTGTTTGAGTTACTCTCAATCTTCTTATCTCTATAGATTAAAAAAATATTAAGTATCATTCATTTATTCAAGAATTATGAGGGTCAAAATGTTAACTAAAGATTTTAACACATAATTTGTGTAAGATCTATTAGGCGAGCCCTGAGCATTGGGCGTTCTTAGGGCATACAATCGGGTGCTTAGGGCGTACAATCGGGCGCTTAGGGCGTAAGTCTTACAGAACTAAGTCTCACAGTTGAGTCTCGGGGCGTTTGCTAGAGTCTCGCCCCAGGGTGAGCCCCTAGGCAAGTCCCAAAAGAGTCTTTTAAAACACTAATTCATGAGAATTAAAATGAAAATATTTTTAACGTTTTATGTGTGGATATTGTATGATTTTCTAAGTTTGTTGTTGTGAAATGAAAGTATTGAAATTTATTCATAAATATATATTACCCATGTCTACATTTTTGTTTGTTGCTCTTTTCTATTCTTACGTGAATTTTATAGGGAAAAAGGATAAATATACCTTTGAACTATCTTAAATTGTATGCAGATATTCTCCGTCATACTTTTGGGACATTGATACCCCTGTTGTCCCAAAACTAGAGCATATATACCCTTTACGATAGTTCGGGGGTATATTTGTCCTTTTTCCCTTTTCTTTTCTCTTGTGAGGATGTTGGTTTATTGGATGGAGAAGACTCATCATTGGAAAAATGCTAATTCAAAAAAACGGTGCCTTATATGAATGATATAACAAATAGACATTTATATTAACATAATGCTCTCGACAACTTAAGAGACAATAAAAATATCAATTTTTGATTTTGTCAAATAAATATTGTGACTGATTTGGAAAATTTACATTGATGATTTGCTTGCCGTTGTATGAATACATGTAATACGTACAATAAGTATTCAAATATATTTTTATCAAGCTTGACAATTTTTCTACCAACATTATTGATCAAAATGATAATGCACTCCAATTGTTTTCTTCAATAAATGGCGGAAGTTATGTTCTTTTAATTTATGCTTATTTTAAAGTATTTATTGCTATTTCAAATTTTAATCACATTTGTAAAGTAAATATAGATAAATAAAATTATATCAAAATTTAAAATGTTGGGCTCGTGCTTAGCACGGACAAAAACTACCTAGTATATTAAGAGATATCAAATGAGTTGGGGCGAGGCGAGGTGTGGTAGGGTAAGTACAAATTTTAATTATATCAACATGGGAAGATTATAGTTAGTAATATTTTTTATATAATTTTTAAAAATGTTAATTTGATCTAATTAAATTTAACATCAACTATTATGCAACATAACAACTGAGAAGATGATGAAAGCACAATATTATACTATATAGGAATTGTTTTTAGAAAAAAATGTTTAAACCATTAACCTCTCCTCTTTATGTTTCACTTTCAACATATAAAATTTATTGTTAGTAGTGAGATTTTCTCAAGGATTTGTTAGTAATTTTTAAATAGCAGTTAAATAGACTGAATTGTAAGTAGGGCATATAATAGATGAAGATTTATCATCTCAATAAATATTAATTAGGAAAGCCGCTAGGGATTTGATTGAAGTTTTTAATTTTGAATTTTTCTGAAATGCTTGTAGCACAGTAGTTGTAAGAGAAGGCAATCCGCTTACAATTTTTATTTTTTTTTAAAAATACAATAAATTTAAGAGAAAATTTTATGTATAGCAAATATAAAATCTATATTTGTACTCCATGGCTATACTTTATATAATTGCACTCCATAGTAAAATTTGTGTTCGCTATGGAGCTGTTTTTCTATATATCTCGGTTGCCTCATTCCCTTTTATATACAATTTAATTATTATTATATTTTTTTAAAGGCGGTAATTCCGGTTGCAATAAAAGGAAAAAAATCACTGGAGTCACGCACATTATGTGTCAGTAGAATTTCTTTCCTTCTACGTCTTCTTCATCACTAGGAACTCCATTGAAGCTCAGTTCAGAAAATTGATCAAGTTGTCGACGATCAAGAGGAGGTAAAATTTGTGATCATCAAATTTTCTGGATGATATTGTTGATTATTTTGAATTTTGGATCGCAGATTCGCTTTGTTCACAGTCATATTTTTTATCGGATTTGTATATTTGTTGTCGAATCTATGAATGAAGATGAAATTGTATTATGATTTGTTAAGAATTTATACGTATAGGTGTTTTGGTATGATTCAGATATGTATAATTCATATATGAAATTGTTGACTATTGTTTCGAATTTGTATATTTATACAGTGCAGGTGCGTCTTTGGTTTGGATACATGAATCTGTATATAATTTTATCAATTGTATATTTGTATAAAGCTTTAGTTTGTGTATATAATCTTTTATATAAGTGTATATTGGGAATATGTATATAAATGAAAAATAGAATTTGCTGTAATTTATATACATATACCTATTAGTGTTGTTGTGAGTTGTATAAGTATATGAAACTGTTGACTATTTTTTCGAATTTGTATATTTATACAGTGCAGGTTCGTCCTTAGTTTGGATGTATGATTCTGTATATAATAGGTATATGTATATGTCTATTATTTTAGGTTTGTCAATTGTATATTTGTATAAAGCTTTAATTTGTATATATAATCGTTTATATAAGTATATTTTCACGCCCCGAGGCTACCCCATGGACGCAACACGGGACCTAGGATCACGAGTGACCCCAAGCTTACCCTGCTGGCATAAGCATAAGCATACTATAGGTAAACTGAACAATAAAACTGTGCGGAAGCTAAATCTTAATAAACTGAAATGATGAGGAATATCCATATACTAATCTGAATATATGAAAAACTGTGAGTTTGAGTACAAATGTGAAATTAAACTCTAAGACTAAAGTTGAAACTGACTATGTCTGAGATAAAGCCTCTACTGACTAGAAATGTTGGGACATGCCTCAGCTAGATCTAAAAAAACTGAAACTAAAACTAAAAGCGATAAAGATAGTCATGTCACTAGTGCTCGAATAATGAGGACTCACCACTGATGTTGCTGAACTGAAGATTGGGAACCGATCTATGTGTGATCTGACTGCTGAGGACCAGAATCTACATCAAGAGAAGATGTAGCGCATAGTATACGTCAGTACTTGAAAGGTATTGAGCACGTAGATAGAGTAATACTTAACAATAACATAACTGAATCAAAGCATACATCTGAGCGATGACATAAGATAAACATGATACAAACTGAGAATACTGAACATGAAATACTGAATGCAATGACCAAGTTTATAACATGCTGAGACTGATTTCTAAACTATTCTGATAACATGGTCAATGCAATAGAATATGATTAAACTGTAAGGGAGATACTAATAACTGACATAAAACCACATGAGCTAAATGTGGAGTCCGATGTATACTCCCAATCGAGAGGACCCAATATACCCTGCCACAGGTATAGAGGCATGCTGGCGTGATCACTAAAATGATGCCCACGGATGGGACTTACAACCTACGGGGCACATAGTTCTGGGACTGGGGGGTTAATAACCCTAGTTCACTCGGTATTAAGCTTCCCATATGATTAAGTATTTAACATTTTATGCTTGTAATACTGTAGTACTGGATAGCTCAAAACTAACATGCAAACTGAGAATGCACATTAATATAATGATGATAATGCATTCGAAATCTGAGGCATGTTTATGTATATCTGAATTTACTGACCTAGCATGTGTAATTCATGAACTAAAAGAACTACATAGCTAGGGTTTTGATCTGCATGAATCTGGGCAAAACAATACTATAACGATATAATATGATTTGAATAATTCTAACAACTGGAAACACAACAATTCTAACATTAAAAAAACCCTAGGTCTAGATAATATAAGGGAATTAAGATTCTAACTTAAATCTAGGGACCTAATGGGTGAAAGGAACCCACTAGTGAAATCCCACATACCTGGTGATGAAATTCACAGAGTAATCCTTAGATTTTGGGGATGGAACGATTGGAACTTTGTTGTGTTCTTGGGAAGGGTTTGGTCGCCTCTTTCTTCTCTTTACGCTCCAAGTTTCTAAGTTTTGATTAATGATTTGACTTAGGCAAGTTCTAGTTATGTTTCTAGGCTAAAACTGATCAAAACCACGTAGTTTAGGGGTTAAAAAACGTAGTTTAGGGGTCCAACGCATAAGGGAAAGACCAAAAGACCCATGACTTAAAAGTTGTCGGGGTCACCGACGGACGGGACCGACAAACCGTCGATCGATTGACGATCTGTGCTGGTCAACCGTCAGTCGCGATTGGAGGCTGAATTAGGGGTGTTGATCCACGGACACGGACCACGGTCCGTGGGTCCGGCCGTGGGTCAACACTTAGTTAATTTTCTGGGGCTGAGTTCTGGGGGGTGTTGCAGACGTGAACCACGGACCACCAGCACAGGCCGTGGGTCGCCCTACGATCTGTGGGTGGCAACCGTGAGTTGCACCTGCAACTTCTGGAAATCTATTTTAAGGTATATTTTTGGATACAAGGTGTTACATTATCTCCCCCTTGGGAACATTCATCCTCGAATGAAGACGAAACTAGTTGAAATAGAGGGAAAGAGCTGCAATCTTACCACTAAACACATGAAACTGATTTCTGACTGAACTAAGTTCCCAGAACATGCAAATACGCTAAAAATGCAAGCACAACTGAAGGAACATGATGTTAAGGCTGAAACTGCGCATGAATGACTGAAAAACTGAAGAGGAACTATTACCTCAAGCTGGAATGGAATCGGAAGGAAAAAGGTGAGGATATTTGGCCTACATGGCTGCTTCTGCTTCCCAAGTAACTCCCTTTTACGGACTGACTCCTCCACAAAACCTTGACTGAAGCAATTTCTTTGTTTCTCAACCTTCAAACCTGACGATCAAGAATTTCAACTGGTACCTCTTCGTAAGTGAGACTATCCTTCACATCCACACTTTCTAAAGGCACAATAGACGTTGGATCACCCACACACTTCTTCAACAACGAAATGTGAAAAATCGGATGCACTGCTGCTAGTTCTGTTGGTAACTCTAACTCATAAACCACTTTGCCAACTCTTTTCAAGATCTTGTAAGGGTCTACATATCTAGGACTGAGCTTTCCTTTCTTACCAAATCTCGTCACCCATTTCATAGGCAACACTTTCAAGAAAACCCAATCATCAACTTGGAACTCTAGTTCCATTCTCCTTACATCTGCATAGGATTTCTGGCGACTCTGGTTGTCTTAAGTCTATATCTAATGAGTTGCACTTTCTCCATAGCATCATGAACTGAATCTGGTCCTATCAAGGCTACTTCACCTACTTCAAACCAACCAACTGGAGATATACATCTACGCCCATACAATGCCTCATAAGGGGCCATCTGAATGCTGGAATGTAACTATTATTGTAGGCGAACTCTATAAGAGGAATGTGAGCATCCCAACTACCCTTGAAATCGATCACACAAGCTCTCAACATGTCTTCTAAGGTCTGAATGGTACACTCTGCCTGACCATCTGTCCGTGGATGAAATTTTGTGCTAAGGTTAACCTGAGTACCAAGACCTTTCTGAAACGACTTCGAGAAATGAGAGGTAAACTGATGACCTCTATATGATATGATAGATAAAGGAACCTCATGCAACCTAAATATCTCATTAATTTAGAGCTTGGCGTAGTCCTCCGCCGAATCTGTAGTCTTGACCACCAAAAACCGTGAAGATTTAGTAACTCTATCAACTATCACCCAAATGGAGTCATGATGTCTGTGAGTATGAGGTAAACTTGTGATGAAGTCCATGTTGATCACTTCCCATTTCCAAGTAGGAATGTCAATCTCTTGAATCATACCTCCTGGTTTCTGATGTTCTACCTTGATTTGCTGGCAATTGGGGCACTTAGCCACAAAATCTGCTATATCTCTTTTCATGCCATTCTACCAAAAGACTTCCCGTAGATCACAGTACATCTTAATGGTGCCTGAATGAATAGAATATCTAGAGTTATGGGCTTCTGCAAGAATCTGTTGTCTCTACTTATCCACCTTAGGAACACATAATCGACCCTGATAGCGAAGCACACCATCTCCCCCTTGGGAGAAAACCTTAACTCTCTGCTGATGGATTGCACCTTTTAGTTGAAGCAATATCGAATCACTGTCTTGTTTTTCCTTAACTTCCACTACCAAAGAAGATTCTGACCCATTCTGAATTGTTACACCACCATCTGATATGCTCATAAAATGAACTCCTAATGAGCAAGTATGTGAACATCCCTTGATAACTCCTTTCTTTATTCCTCAACATGTGCTACACTACCCATAAATATTCTGCTAAGAGCATCTGCTACTACATTGGCCTTACCAGGATAGTAATGCACACTCATATCATAATCTTTGAGGAACTCAGGCCATCTCTTCTGGCGAAAATTCAACTCTTTCTAGGTGAACATATACTGAAGGCTTTTATGGTCTGTGAACACATCTACATGAACAACATACAAGTAATGTCTTCAAATCTTAAGCGCAAACACCACTGATGTAAGCTCGAGGTCATGAGTTGGATAGTTCTTCTCATGCACCTTAAGTTGTCTAGAAGCATAAGCTATAACCTTACCTCACTGCATCAACACACAACCTAGGCCGACTCTGGACGCATCACAATAGATAACATAACCGTCTGAACCCTCTAGTAGAGTCAAAACAGGAGTTATAGTCAACCTAGTCTTCAATTTTGCAAAGCTTTTCTCACAATCATCTGACCACTGAAACTTGACCTTCTTCTAAGTCAACGTAGTCAATGGAGAGGCTATGGATGAAAATCCTTCCACGAATCTTCTGTAATAACCTGCTAGACCCAAGAAACTTATGATATTTGTAGTAGAGGTAGGTCTGGGCCATTATTTCACTGCTGCTATCTTCTGAGAATCCACTCGGATCCCTTTGCTAGACTCAATGTGACCAAGGAAAGCAACAGATTGCAACCAAAACTCATATTTGCTAAACTTAGCGAAAAACTAGTGATCTTTGAGAGTTTGCAGAGCAATCCTCAAATGATTCGTATGTTCTTCCTCATTCCTAGAGTAAATGAGGATATCATCAATAAAGACGATAATGAACAAGTCCAAGTACTGCTTGAACACTCTATTCATCAAATCCATGAAAGCTGCAGGAGCATTGGTTAGTCCAAATGACATAACTACAAATTCATAATGACCATACCGAGTTCTGAAGGCT